>WEIS01055346.1:0-40501 GCA_013389965.1 Todus mexicanus | reverse complement strand
CTTTCAACCTGGGATTCTATGATGCACTGCAGTTGCTTTTCCAGATGCTGCTAGGCAGTGCTGTCAGACTTCTGCATCTGAGCTGTGATAAAGAGGAGATCCACTCTCCTGCTCATTGAGGGCTAAGTAAAATCCACAATTTACTCTCTATTGTGCAGACCTGCTCTGCCTTTCCCTTCCCAGCCACTACAATCTGCAGGTTTGCTATGCAAGGCATGTGCCCACTCTTATTTAACTCTGCAGCTCAGTTCACCACTTTGCCACGCTTGCCACTGAATGAATAAATATTGCTTCCCTGCCTACTCTGAGTGGCTTTCTGCTTTTCCCATCTGCTAAAATAAACGCAAGCTGGCTGCTTTCCAAACAGGTGGGTTGCTCCACGCACCACAGCAGACAAGATAGTAATTTACAGTGTACTATTCATTTTCCTGGAGTGTGCGTATCAAGAGCAATAGGCACCCGGGCCAGTGTAAGGCAGAGTGGTAAGGACACCACCAGAGTGTTCTTGAGGATACTTCATGGACAAGTAAGAGCTGGCTCAAGGGAGCATACCAAAATAACAGGACACTGAAACAGTACCTGTTGGGTGAGCTTCAGAAGATAACCCATTCAAATTGCCCAGCCAAAGATGGGCTTCAGATCAAGTTCAGGCTGCCACCTAATGCAACAGCATGTAGCTTGTGGATTAACCATTCCTCTTTCTGCTCAGAGAGAACATCTTGGAGTCACACAATGCACAACAGTGAACTTATGTTTCCCTCCACTGAAAAAGTTTGGGAGAAAAAGCAAGGAATGTTGTTGTTTCTAAGAGAATATCCTTGCAGTGTGGTGAAAATCAGGCAAGCAGAGGAGGAGGTGGCAAGAGAACTGCTAGAAAGGTCCAGGGATGAGTGGGAAGATAAACAGTTTTTGAGATAGCTTTGGAGAGCTATAGTTCACTACTTATGAAATATTAGAATGCTCTTGTGCAACATAACTTTAATAAGAATTTAATTATTAATCTAGCCCTATTGGGAGCTAGGAGAATAGTTTCAAATGACAGAGGAAGTCAAGAGAAGTGGGAATGCCTGCAGCTTTTTTCTTCCTATTTATAGAGCATCAATTGACAACAGCAGGGCTACAAAAGGAGACATGAACTTCCCTAGCGTTGGAGAGAAAGGAAAAACAAGAACACAAAGAACTAACAGAAATTAGAATAATCTTGGAAGAGCAAAACAAGGAATAGTAGCCTGCAAGAGGCAACAAAATCATCAAGGACTGCGTCCTTCCTGGAAATCTGAAAGAAGGATCAGTCATAGTTCTTAGGAACGGGTGATGAGCTGTAGCACAATAGACTAAGGCTGTTTCAGAGGCTCTCCACTGCTGCAGCTCTTGAGCATTTTTCTTGGAAGAAGGGCACAAGAATAGAAGCCCCATTCATGAAAGGGCCAGGTGACACCTCCCAATTATTTGCCTCATTTACCAGGGATTAACAAAAAAAAGGAGGCAAGAAATGGAGTGTTTTAAAATTCATTACAGAAAGAGATGTTCTGAGAAATGGCCTCAGAGGAAATCTTTCAAAGCAAAGCAAACTAATCAACAGGAGCAAAAAACCCCCAACTCTCAGCATGCCATGGAGAGGTGGGCAGTGTGTTCCCACAGCCCTGGGAAGCAGCAGAACCGTGTGTGCTGCTTCAGTTCAGCAGAGTTGCTCAAATGGGCAAGCAGCTCTGACCAGAGCTGTGTAATGTACAGAAGAAAAATCCTTTCAGAGAGGAGAAAAAAAATTAAATATTTCAACCTGAAATTAAACGCCTCGCTTCATTTTAAAGGTGGAAGCTAAAGATGAAGCAGATACAAATTGGGTTTCTGTACATGCAAACACACTTGTACACAAAACAGTTCATTTTTTAAACAGTCAGTGACAGGTCAAAGCATTTCCTCATATTCACTTCTTGGACTAAAGCTTTAGTTAAATTCATCTCCATCCACAAAGGATTTCTGCAACCCCAAAAATTTTGCCAGCAACTTCCAGCAACCTGCAAAATACTATTCAACTGTAGTCTCAGTGGAGTGATTCACACGACCAAGAGACTCCTCTGCCTACACTGTCACTTCCTATTTACCAGCACTGCAGGAGCCACAGCTGGAACAGCTGTCCCCAACCAGCAATCCACAAACATCCAGGTGACCAACACTGTAACTGAATAATGCACTTAAAACAATTTTACAATTAGTCAGCTTTCCCCTCCCCCTCCAGTCTGACCCATGAAGTGTTAACTCATTATATCCACTTGAACTACACATCAATTGAGAACGATGTGCAATGATACAATACTGCATCTTCCCCCCAATCCCTTCCTGCAATAAAAGGACCACTTGGCTTGGGTGTAGCAATTGTACTTGAAAATATTTTTCCCTTCTCTGCAGTTATCTAAATCCCTTCGGACACTCTATGAATCCATGCACAATTATACCATCACTGTTATACAGCATAGCTACAATGCACTCACTGCATATACACAAAGGGGTTTCGCTTTTCACTGTTAGTCAATTTAATCAGCACCGAGCCAAATTAGCAGAAGATTAAACTACCTGTTTTTGTGTTACTCTGTCTTAATGATTGTACTTGTAGAGCCCAGCTACATGCTCTCTATTATTGAGCTCTTCCTCAACTATCCAACAACTTTCTCTTGTACAATATCATGGTACTTCCACATGGTGGGCAGCACATCTGTTATGTTCTAGAAGCCTAACTGCACCAGAATTACAATAATTTTCTTAACGCATGACTTTAAATGTTATATTACTTTTTTCAAAGTGGTATCTTTCAATTCATTGTGACAGCTGCTAAACCATATGAAAGACAAGGCGAGGGAGGTGATCAGCACTGGGGCCCAGAAGGATCCCACTACCTTGCTGTGAACAGCAAATGTGCAGCGACTTGGCTGACACTGACCTGACAGACCACGGAACACGCAAGGAGAACCTTCACTGCCGATTTATTCCAGCTAGAACAGACAGAAGCTCACAGTAGACGTTGGAGTTAACTTCACCTCAGCAAGAATGAAGGTACTAGCTTCTCTCTCACCAAGTGGATGCTGCAGGGAGAAGTCCTGGCAGCCCTCTTCTCCTCCCTGCCCTGTGGGTGCGCAGTGGATGAGCAGGACCTTCTTGGCTCCCCAAAACAGAGAAGACAACATATGCTATGGATGCAAGGCCTGGTGGTGGTACTGAGACAGGCTCCATGAGCACAATATTACAAGTTTTTCTTATTTTAAGCTGCCTTCACTTAGACAGGAGCACCAATGCCGCAGAGCGGCTCAATTCATAGAGCAGGTATATAAGCAGCAAGGGAAGATCAACCAAGAAAGCTGCCACCGGTGTAGCTTAGAGTATGTTCACAGTAACGGTCTGCGTGCCCTAGGCACGTCGAGATGGCCACATACACAACACCACTGGCACACTAGTGTAAAGCCTGATCCAAAAGGAATTTCAAAGCTATATGTTTGCACACTAGCAAAAAAGAGTTAATAAAATCAAGAGGCACAGTGCTTAAGCCAAACTGTAAATAACTAGGATGAGCAACTCTGGTTTAGCAGATCACTGGTCTGCTCAAAACAGTCCAGCCAAGGCTGACGTGTCTTGCAATCGTTCATGATTGAGTGACACATTGTCACCAATGGGAAGGGCATAGTGACAAGGTGGTAGAAAAGAAATAAAAGATTTTTTTTTACAAAGCAGCACGCAGTTCCAAAGAACTCAGCATGAAATTCAGGTGATGCTACAGGTGACCTCTATGCCCAAGTGGCTGTTGTCTCCTGAGCTCACACAGCTACCAGCCACCGTCAGCTGCAGGGGACTGCTCTGTAGCAGGAACTTCTACAATGCCCATAAACGTGCACTCAGGAACACTCAAGAGGATTCCAATACACTATTTACAATTAACTTTTCCAGAAACCAGAGGGCAAAATGATCAAATAAATGCTGTTCCATTAAAGCAGAAATAACAGTGGAGTTTACTGCCTTTATGCATTTTTTTTTACACTACATTGCGTAATATGCTCACATTGGTGTTCGGCGCTGTAAATGACATAAAAAATAACCCAAGGCAGCAAGCACAGCAGAGCTCCAAGAAAAAAATCATCACATCTCAGTGCATGAAGTGAATACTGAAGTCCTCCAGCTTAGAACACTATATCAAAGCTAGCAAAGACAAATGTCTTTCTTGGAAACAAGATATTGTTTCAGTCCTGAGCTATAAATTAGTTTCTAGCACTTAGGAGGTAGTAAGTGGGTTTTAGTAGAAGGAAAAGTCACTCTTTTCAAACTGAGTAAGAAAATTGCATACTATAGATTGAAGTTGGGGAGCTGCCTCTGGGTATACCACAATCACTTTTTGTACTGCTTTGAAACCATCTGTATTAGAGACAAGTCACTATTTCAAGTCATTATTGTACTCCTGCCTACCGGGCCTTTACATAGCTCAAAGTAAATTAAAACATTTATTCTGGATATTGGTTCCAAAACTTTAAAACATGGAAAGGACTTTTTGTTGCTGTTGTCTGGAACTTGTGGATTCATACCGGCTCCAGTTAAACAGAAAAAAATCATGAAAAGCATCAGAGCAATTTGCAGTAGCTGAATGTCTGGCCACTACAACTGTCAAAACAAGTACTTGAGAACATAGGTCTTGCCAATGCTCAGGACTGAGCATTGCGCTGCTTTGAACAGTTCAATTTCGCAACCCTTGTGCTCAGCAGTATTTGCACAGCTCCTAATCACCAGCGGTAGGAATCTCTCTACTGCTCCTTGCCCCGTATGCCACAAAAGCAGCTACAGTACTTTCAACATTACCCCCTCCAACTTCACTTGCATCTCAAGTGACTGCTGTAGAGCACAAAATACATTTTTAAGTGGGTTCTCACAGAATTCATTTAATAAATTAGGTCTTTGCAGGTTGAAAAGAAATCTACCTTTCCTTTTACTTTTAAATCTGCTAATCTATAGCTTCCATGTTACCAGTGTACTCTGCTCCTGAACTAAAATCCTAAAGAGATTTTGCAAAACTGTAATAGTACTTTAGTCCACCTTTCACTGTTCATTTCACACCAGATACATGACTGACACGGGCTAGTGTGCTCACTGTCACGTGCACCAGCTTGTCACCACAGTAAAGGAGAAGGGGGTAAAGGCTGCAGGTAAGTCGTGCTTTCCCACCCTACTCAAACCCCTGTCTGCAACAGGTCCTACCTCTCACTGCTTTGGTCTTTTGGAATCAAACCTACATAAAGACCTCTCTGGAAGGAAGACAACAGTGAGTTCGAGCTGTTTCTCCTTGTCCTGAGCTGTCACGCAGATGGGAGATTGAGGTTGTCCTGGCCGCCTGTCGATCTCCAGGCTGCTAAACACAATGATCAGAGATGACTCACTGTCACTCTCACGTACATTAAATGGTTCTGTCAATTTTCTGACTTGAATTATTGCTATAATTGTTGTGTCTCACAGTTGAAGAGCTGACACTAGGGCTGACTCAACCACCAGAGAGCTCCAGCAGCCGTGCTAGGTCAGGCTGCTCATGATGCTGGGCCCTAGACCTTGCCCTTACCCATCAGAAGTCATTCCCTCCCACCAGGTAAGACAAGGCAAGAGAGCTTCCCTTGGCCACATCTGACAGATGTGCGCTGAAGTTTCTCTCCAGGAACGCTTTGCATATCACATATTAATAGAGTCTGACTAACAGCTTTAGCTTCACATCATGTCTAGACAAAGTGTCCCGCTGTGGGCAGTTGCCTGGAAGGGCACTTGAAACAGCTGTGGGCAAACAAAACAGAAACTGTGTGGAGAGCTGACACGTTGCGTGTTCAGTGCATCTCCTTGATTTATTCTCAGAAAAGCGAAAACAATAGAAATTTGGCTCAGGTTTTAGGCAGAAAGAGGTCAAAGCCCCAGTATTAATTCCTTTACACAGATGTCCATCATCCAACCACCCAGAACAAAGGAAATAGCCAGAAGACAAGAAATGAAGTAACTAAAAGTTCCACAAAAAGATTTTTGAGGATAAAAATATCAACAGGCACAAGCTGCATAAACAAGGTGTTTAACCATGTGCTCTCCAAGGTGGAACTGCTTTCCTGAGCCAGCTCTCTCCTGACCCCAGGCGCACTCAGCAGCACCCAGCTACATTCTGACAACACGTTTACCCAAGCTTTAACTAAAACTCCTTAGCACCACATAATCCACGCACTAAAGGGACTGCCAACACACAGTGTGAAAGCACCACAGCTGCAAAGTCCCAGTAAACTGATGCTGGAGACAAAGAATGGATGGAAAAATTGTAGAGCCCACCAGAGAGTCTCTACTGCTTCTCAGCAACCACAGGGGCTTGCTTGCCCTTGTCGTGTTTCTTGTTTGGCGAACACTGGAGCTAGATATAAAGTTGCATCACTGCTTTCTTTCATTTAAATGATCTGTTTAAGTTCAACATGTTTAACTCCCTTTCAGCGCTTTTTATTATCCTCTAACATGCTGTGGCACAATTGCAGCTTTAAATATTTACTTGACATTATCTTGTATCTGGCAAATGATTTCTGACACTCCCGAGTAAGTCTCGTGCAGGATTAAGTTATCCACTGGTCTTTGTACAGTTCCAACAGATCCCATTTATTTTACCACTGCAATTCTCTCTGACTCAAGCCTCCAAAGCCTAACGAGTTTTCCAATGATTATGTTATGACAGATGAGATCTGCAGAAACCAGACTAATTTCTAAGTTTCTACAGAAGTTAAATCTTCTTTCCTCTATTAGGATTTCTCAGTTTCTACGCTATTCGAACCCGTATAAAGCCTGGCTATTATTCTGTTCCTGCTGTCCATCTGCATGTGCCTTCTCAGTTCACTTTCGTTCTTACTGCTAATTAACTTTTTCATATTGTAAATTTCCATTTTTAAGATAAGGTGCTGCTGTCACAATAGTCCTGTAAGTGAATCATTATAACTATAATGCATTAATAAATAACACATTACAAGACTTAAAATAAATATTTTTTTTTTACCACTGTTGCAACCCAATTGGCCTACATGTAATAGAAATTGTGCGCTCATGAAATTAAACTGCATTAAAAAAATAATTTTCAAAGGCTTAGTTATCTGAAAAAGTTATTACTTAATTCTTTTTGGTCAATGTTATTCTCTTTTTGATCCTAAAATAGAAATTAGGATACTAAAATAAATAAAAATGACAGCCTCTGGGTAGAGAAGTAATGAACAGCAACTGAATTTCACCAAGGCCAGGCAATCGCAACAGTGGGAGGGAGAGAAGAAGGGGAAGGAGAGAGGAGAAAAGCAAACACACAGATATCTGTTAATGAACCTGAGGCAGGATAACAGTATTCTAAGCAGCTCTTCAAGTCCTAGAGTCCACCCCAGCTCAGCATCCTTTGCAGCAGCCCTGCAATTAACTGGGCAGAGCAAGTGCCTGGAGAGAAGCAATACAGCCCTTGATCACATCACCTCCTCCCCAAAGGCAAGGTCAGGTAGGAGAAAAGGGACCACAGGGAAGGTTTTCTGCTTCTGCACAGGGCAAGGACAGAAAGGTGGATCTGTGACACAACCTCATGAGTTGGGAGAGGAGGTGAGAGGCTGGTAGGATGACACGTGCAATTTATCCTCACTGCTGGCAGCAATATGCCCACACTAGAAGCTAGCAATATAAAGGGCTTCAAAAGCAATGGGACACATCTTCAGGATGTCAGTTAAAAAGCAGGGTCCTGACCAACCATGATCTCCACACTTTTTAGAACAGGAAGGGCAAAATGCCAAGTGTGGTTCATCACTAATTGCATCTCCACATCTCTGCATTCCTTCACCCTGGAAGAGACAGCAAATCTAACTATGCTTTGATTTGATGTCTCAAAGCTTTTAGCAATTAATCCATCTGTGCTCACAAAGAACCCTCTGATAACAGACAGCTCAATGCAGACCACTGTGTACAGCCGAACAGGCTGGACTGATGTTTGCAAAGGATACAGCAGGAGCCCATTGCTGCGCTCTTCTCCCTGCCTTTGTGCAGGTTTCCAAGCCCATAGATAACACACTTGATTGCTCACCTCTTTCAGGTAATCACCTCCACCCACCTGAGGACAAACACTTAAAGAGCAACAGGGACAAACAAAATTCTTCTTCATTATAAGCTTCAGTTGGGTTTTCATAGCTTCACGAGAGGCAACAGGACATGGGCTTTCCCTATCTAACTGATTACAACCACCAAAAAGGCCAGGCACTCTAGCGTAGGACGGTTGGGAACTGGGTGCCCTATGGTGCCAAATGGACCAGCACAAATAGTCTGCACAATCTCTTCACTTCCAGGGATTCAACATGGATGCTTCAGCACAACTGAACATTTCAAGTGTTTCAATCATCTTTGCTGCTCCAATCTATCTCGAAAGGACTAAAGAGTACCCTTGCTTTCGTGAAATTCCACTTATCCCTAGTTCTCCCTCTCAGCTATGTTGTTGTAGGCCTCACCTCACCATACCTGACAGCACATGCTGCAGGCAGACTCTGCTCCAAAGGCATTCCTACAGCATTCCACAGATTTATTTTTTCCATTTGTTTGCCATGAAGAAGCTCAGCCAACAACAAAACGGGGAGTGGGAGTTGCCCAAGAACAGTTTTGACAGTTTCTACAAAAGTAAAAATTCAAAAGGAAGCTTTTTCCCTCCAAGTTGAAATAATCAGCCAAGTCCACATTTTTTTGGCTGACCCAGCTTTGTATTTAGTGATGCACTCTGTAAAATGTCTCTCTGATTTCTCCTGAATGGCCTTTAAAACACTGGCACTTCAGCCTGCTTAGTCAGCACTACACACAGAAAGCTATTAAAACCTAAGCCTTAATAACTCATCTCTCATAGTCACTCACACCCATCCCACAGAGCAGGAACGTGACATGTTCCCAGCACTGACTGCAGCACGGACACCGTTTAAATTTCCTTTTTACCAAAACCAGCCAGGTTTTCATTTTATTGTTGGCTCACTCTTTATCACAGGCCTAATAAGTCCTGGTCAGATAAGGCTTTTGCAGGCAATCCAAGGCTAAATTGCCTAAACGCACGCCTCCAGCTCACAGCATCTTGCTCTTGCTGCTTCTGGCATATGGAAAGTTTAGATGAAAACGAGCAAATACCAGGTAAAAACTATTCCAGAAAATGCTGAATATTTATGGCTTATACTGAGAAACCTGACTGGCAAGTGAATGCTTCAGGTAGAGATAAAAGGAGTGACAGAAGAATATCTTTTATTTATGCAGTCTACATTTAATGAATGCGTCAACATTTGCAGATGATTAGGGCTAATCTAAGTGCTTTGTTGCTCCTGTTGTAATTCTGAAGGCTTTGGACTTTATTTATTCTTTTTCTTCTTTTTTTCCTCCCCCCATAGTTGCAACTAAATATAATTTTTGGCTTTGCCAAGGCCTATTTCCATTTATAGAATCCAGATGACAGGCTGGGGACGATATTTTCCTAGCTGAGGCAGATGCCTCCTTGACAGAGGGAGAGATAATCACGTTGGGTGAAACAGGCTCGGCGTCTGTGACAAGCTTAAGATGTCAGAAATGAGAGCATCACGTCTTGTCCCTCTGGATATTTTTCTCTTGAGAAATTTAGCCACATCTCATGTGAAATGCAGCCAGCTTGCAGTGCTGCTCTGCCGCCAGCAACAGAGAGGGGGAGGAGGGAGGCAGGGGACCGCTTCACTTCTGAGGCTTCCACAGTTTCTATTTAATTGCTTGCTTATTTATTTAATTATGGCAGCAACAAGAACTTCTGGTCAAGCTGCCAGCATGCTTTCCCTGAAACAATTTGCTGCTCTGAAATCACTTTTGCTGGACAATCCTCCTTCCTTCCTGGATCTCCACCAGGAGAGGCCAAAGCAAAGAGCAGCCCCATCTTTTTCTGCACCCCCATCAAGAAGCAGCAGATGTCACAGCTGACTGAAGCCACCTTGCCCCAAGGCAGCAGAGGCAGGAGGCTCAGGACACAGGGGGTTTGTTTGCAAGAGGATCGAGTCCAGAGAAGCCTCTCCAGGTGGATTGGATCCTCAGATCTGAAAAAATGCTTCCATGGCATGTGTTGCTGCCTCTCTGCTCAGCACTAACCCACAGCACTTCTCCCCCTCCACTCTGATTAAGTCCTGTTTTAAAATTACAGATCAAATGTTCTACGGTCACAGATCAAATTATGCTGATCAAATTAGTCAGATCAAGGTGCTACTTTCCTTTTGAGATGGGCCATTTGATGCTGCAAAATACCACCAACTGAACCTTCCTGAAAGGAGGCTCCTCCTCACTCTCACAACTAACTTCTTGCCAGATGCTGATGTAAATGCTCACAAATCATGGAAGATTTCTAACAGGTGAGCCACCTTCAATGGAACACACAAGAACAAGGAAGCTTTTTGAATTCCATAATAATATTAAGTCATAAATGATTGCTTGATGCAGATGACTGCTAGTAGAAATATTTTAACTAATGTTCACCTGGGGATTTTTTTTCCAAGGAAGGATGTTTTCCTTGAATTCATTTTTAAGCTGCTGTTCTATAACGATTTGCACTATATCACGAAAATTTTCCCTCAGTCTGTCCTACAAGGAGTGCATGCAGTACTCTTCATAAAGTTTGAAGCTAATGAGGTGAAGAAAACACTTTTTTTCCCCCCATTATTTCCTAAGAAACTCAGAAATGGGCCCTGACTCAGAACAAATGAAGAAGTGTCATAGAAAATAACCCTGCTGAAACTATAAAATGTTCTTTGAATCCAACACTTTAATTCCCTTTACAATAAAATTATAATAAACAATAAATGCCAATATAGAAAAGGTAGATAAGGTGATACTGGAAGAGTTTCTGCAAGAGACACACGTATTCTTTGGCAAATAGGAGCTCTGGTCCAAAATAATTACTCAAAGATCACAACCAACTAACAGACAAAAGAGCTCCTTTTAAGACACACATCAGGCTGCAGATAAACAGTGCCACAGACAGCAGACAGCTAGTATTTGACCATCTACAGTTATTTACTTTACTGCAGGGTTATATTTATCTTGTAGATGCTACTACAGCAGATGAAATTCCATCTGAATTGACTGAAGCCAAGGAAACAACCCCCACCACACCTCCACTCATGCCTGGCTACACCTTTCCCACTCTCTGGTGGTGATGTCCCTGAAGAAACCCAGGAGGACCAAGGTGGCAGCAGATGAGAATAGAAGTGGCAGCAGCAGGCTTTGGAGACGAGCGAGATAATGCTGAAAAACAGGGGGGTTTTGCCAGAACTACCTACATAAAGCAAAATTCTAGGCTTCTCACCAGTCCTTCCCTACTATAGACACAACTGTTTGCCCTGAAGGAGTCCCTTGTCCTTACTGCTGCTTTATTTTGGGACCAACATTTTTGTCCTGTACTACGAAGTCTGTAACATAACAGACTCTCTGTTCTGACACTTAACCAGCAGCTTCTGCAGGAAGAGCAGACTGCCGTACTGCCTAACAGAGATTTCTGTAAACAATATATTTTAATCATTTCAAGTTTTCAGTGCAATATTTCAGAGGTTAATTGGAGCTCTGCACAGTACTAGTGGTCTATATTCACCAATTTAATTCTAACCCTGTCAACTCATGACAGCTAAAGGAAAAGGTCCAAAATCTACCCTTGGAAGCCCACATTCAACTGCTCCTCCAGTCCTCCTCCTTCAGTCCAATGGGGTTTAAGTCCAAAGCTCTACAGTTATGAAGATGTGAAATATGTTTGGAAAATGTGCCAATCATTTTTCACACTTTCTTCATCAATCAGTAAAGAATGACAGCAGAGAGATCTAGTAGAGGCCTTTGCAGCTTCCAGTCCTTCTCTTTGCAATTTTGTAAGCTCTGCTCTGTTGTCTTCTACCTTGGCTATTTGGCTGAGGCCAGTGAATACACCATAAAGCACAAATTATGCATAGCATGCAACCAACGGGGAAACTTTGCTGTGAAACACTGAGGCTGCAACACACCCAAGTACTAAAACATGCAGACTTCTTCCTGCAAAAGGTACGTGCGTAGATACAGACATATCCATAAACATTTATATATAAAAATTTGTAAAGATAGATACCTTCTCACACTATAGCTACCTAACGAAGAAAGAAAAGTATCAGCACTAAGTATATGGTCAGATTTTCTAGTCTTCTTTGAAGACAATGCAGACATGGTAGATTAACCTTGGTTCCAACATACCGTTTTAGTGTAGGCACCTGAACAATAACTGGTGAATAAAACAGGGGTCTATGTGCTTGCTTTTTACTTAAAAGAGGTTATTATTTGAATCCTCAGACTTCTAGCCAGCAACAGCCACTGCCAAATGCTTACAGACCTGTACAAGCAAATGCACATGTACGTTCAAAGTAGTTCATGTTTGACAAGTTGTACGAGAAAAGATTTCAGCTGTGTCCTTGCCACATCACTGGTGTCAGGGAAAGACTGCTGCAGTGAGCAGAGTAAGGTCAGTGTAGAAGTTACTTTGGTATATATATCTTACTGGGTTTAATATTTTGCTTTGCACATTTAACAGTTGAATGTGTAGACTATCACCAGCCCTTTCTAAACTTATAAAAGGGCTCCAAAAAGAGGGAAGCTCCATGTATAAACTTCAGTGCTAGGATAGGTTCTCATTTGCAATCTATTCAATAAAAATCAATTCAAAACTATTCAGCACAAATCAGCATACAGTAGCAAACTGTATTTAGGATTATTTTGAATGATAAGTAGGAAACACTCTTCAAGAAAAGCTGAAGAATAATAAAGGAAAGTAAATTGTGAAAGGAAGAGGCAAAACTATCAGACATCAGGGGCAGACAAACTGCAGAAAACAACTTTTCAGTTTATACACAGCACATAGAAGTGGCTCTGTAGCTGCCCAAGTTTTTATATATTACAGGACAAGAGGGTGTACAGGAAATCCTACTGAGATGCTACATGGAAACAATCCCTTGTGCTATATAGGGATTTCTCCCTGAATCACTGTGTAGCTTTTAAGTTCCATTTCTTCTCTCATTATTGTAGTTAAAATATTTGACCCTGAGAAGATGGAAGAAATATATTATTAAAATACAAAAATAACAAAAATTAATCCAGACAACAGTAACTCTACATCCATCCTCTAAACAAGTCTAAATGAAAACCAGTTTTGATGAAGCTACTTAAACATTTTTCCTTTCAAACCATTCCAACATGCGCTGGTTATTCTAACCATGACAGGTCACCTAATTTACACTAAGTGTTGTTTCAAAACACCCTCCCTCAAACAGCCACATTCACAGATGACATCTGTGGTGGTGTATTCATCAGGAAGTTTTTTTGGCTTGGCTCCCAGCTACCTTCAGGTTACACATGGAGCATCTCCTCAGGGAGCTGCTTTCAACCAGTTATCGGAGGAAGTCCACCTCCATCCTCCCCATGTATGGATGCACCCTTCCAGAAGGCAGGAGGTGTTGTGGAAAGGATGGTAACAAGAGGCCAGGAGTTCTGCCTACACTTTGCCTCTCCACTTCCCCTCCCAAAAGTGCGATTCTCCCCAGCAACCCTACGAATAAACATCCCCCACAAGTCTGAGTTGAAGGGAATGAAAGAAAATCAACCTTCCAAATGATGTGAGATCTTTGGGTGCAAAGGACATTTTTTCTGAGAGAGGAGGCAGAACAAATATGTATTGCATAAGCATGAGGAAGTGCAAAGGCTTGCTGCACGTCAGAGAGCAGAGATGTGTATAGATGTGCCTACGGGGAGTCTAGTGCAAGGTGACAACACTTCAGCAGGGAAGTGGTGGAGCGTTGATTTGAAACATGTGAGCAATATACTCTTAAATGCTTGGGAAGCATTTACTGGACAGAAACAGCCCTAAAAGATGATTCACCACCTGTTTTGCTCTTCAGACATAACACAGCCCAATCCCTCCTCTCATCCCGCTATATTCCCTCTGTCTAGTGCCGTGGGAAGGGAGTTGATGGTTATGCTAAAACCTTGGGACTCCCTGATGGCACCCGGGGCTCACGAGAGTAAGCATGTACCATTCAACCGCCCTCATTGCAAGGCAGTGAAACCAACACACACAGTCTGGAAGGGAAGCTGTGATCAAGTCTAAATTATCAGAGGACTGTGGATCTGCTATGCCCTATGGCACAGAGTTTAAATACAGATGCCTTTGATCCAACCACTTGAGACTAAACTCAATAGTTAGGGAGAACATTTCTTTCTCACTGTGCTCAGATCTACTTCTTGTCATGTGCCAAAAATTTCACAATTAAAATAGAGCTAATGAAAATAGTAATAAGCTGCAACTATCTTGCCCGTTGCACAGCCAGAGACAGATTGGTAACCTGTTTCCTAAGTATATCTGCATACTGTTTTTTGCATAGGTTTGCCACCCAAGTGAATGGTAAGTTTTAATAACTATCAGCATGTTTCAGTACACGACACAAACCGTGGTATAGCTCAAATGTTAAGATTTGTGCTGGAGACTCACACATGTCATCAAATGTCACGAAAACCCTGCAAAGCAATTACAGAAGCAAATAAATTATTAAGAGAAAAGTGACAGCTCTGGGAATTGATGCAAATCCTGGTGTGAATCTAGGTTGCTACTGACGGGAAGTTACTGTTCAGTAGGTGATTGGTAATGCATAAGAAATGAGAGTTTCGTCCTGTTTTGAGTACCCTCCTCACCAGCCTCAGAAGGAATGAGCAACACAAGTTACCTTCAGGGTTTTGATGGCTGTTCATTCCTTCAGTCTGCTTCAGACTAACAACCAAGCCCAGCTACCTGTGCCCTTACTCTGGCTCAGAAGCTGACTTTCCAGCACCCATCCTCTCAGCCTGCTTCAATACCAGAAGCAGTGTTTCCTCCCCCAGCGCAGAGGAGCATTGCCACCATGTTCCCCCCATCTCCAGCCCCACTCCATGGGCTCTACACCCCTGAAAATACAGCCTGGCAACAAGTGAGGCAGAACAAGCTTTGCACCCACACGCTCCTTGCTTAAATTGGTTTTCAGTTCTCTCACATCCGAGTGAAATTAAAACTTGCGAACTTCTACTGCTGTCCTTGGCACTCTTGACATCTCTGTATTTTTTGGTTTGGTTTTCTTTTTCCTCCTTTCTCTTGTTCTCTGCATCTGACACAGGACTTGTCAGAAAGGACATAAGTGGGAGAAAGCATCTGACAGGAGATAAATGAAAACATTCAAAGCAAACTTTTTCTCCAGAAAAGCAGTGTTTCCAGCCCAAGATTCCACCTTTTGGAAATTTTTTTTTTCTCCTCATTGAAGTCTTTCCAAGGAAAGAGATACTAGCCACAAAATGTTTGCTTGGTTGCAAACCTAGGATGCTCTGGAGTAGAAGAAGAGACAGAGGAAGAGAGAGCACAGGGGAAACATTTTTCAAGCAGCTGTGGATCTATATCAGCTCCCTGTCATATCACCAGCAATGTTTCCATCTAATGTCACAGGCCTTGCCCATGCTCCCAGAGTGCAAACCAGCTTGTGTCCTCAGCTGCTGAAATACCCATCTCTTTCACCTGGGTAATTTGCTGCTACTCCAGGACTGGTACTTCTCCCTCCCTCTCCTACATATTATCAAACAAAACATCTCATGCAAGTGCAGATGTAATAGTCTACGAAGACGTAGAGAGGTTGTTATGAAAACCTACGTTACAGTGATCAACGCTTCTCTCTGGTCCTACAGGAGATTGCTTCATGCACAGCAACAATAACAGACAGTGTATTGCGGGGGGAATATCTTCACTAGTAAAGGGCGGAAAGGGTCTTTGAGTTGTTGGGATGTTCACCGTGCTCCTGGAGTTAACAAGAAGCTCATGTTACAGTTTATCTCTAAATTGACTCTAATACAATAGACCAGCTAACAAACAGGAGAGCAAAGACCTTGAGATAGAAAGAGAAATCTGCCTGTTTCCTCTCTTCAAATAGCAATGACATGATTGAACTTACAATCCCGACTTAACCTGAATACTCTTGAGATGTCACATTTATACCAGAGCTCTAAATAGATGAGTATACTTCCAATTAAAAATCGGTATGTAAAAGTTCATATATATACCTTGTTATGCATATATCCACACATACCTCCATCTGCGTTAGCCTCCTACATCTTCCTGGTGCCTTTCCTTTGGTGCTGTGTCATCTACTCTATCATCTTCACACGCTCTGTTTCAAAACCAGTACAATTTCTCACATTTCCTATCCTATCCACTTCTGGAAGAGAATCTCTCAAATTTAATTTCAGCAAGCAACAATCCCAGTATCAGTGGTGCTGCCCCAAAAGTCAGTAGACAGAAATCTGAACCTGATTCTCCAGCTTCTATAACATTCCTTCCCATAAAATCATTAAACTACAGGTTTAAAGTTACAGTTTAAATCATGTCCTTCTGTAAAAGGGTATAATTACAAACGATTGAATTGTGATTCATTATCTGTCATTTTCAGTCAATATATCTTCTCTAGCAAATATTGATTTACACGTAAGATTACAGACTGCAGTTGTATTTTCCAACAAATCTATTCAATAATACCAATGATAACAAAGAACTGATAGGCAATTTTTCCAGTATATACAAATTAATCTTTGCTTATATGAACCTAAATGACTCTAGAGTTTCATGATTCATTTTCACATACAAAATTGCAGGTGTTGATTTATTTTTTTGGTCATATTATTCTTCTATTTTCTCTCCATCTTGTCTTTTGATTACTGAACACTTTGATGGTAACTCACGCTTTCATTTTACTTGCTTGATGTATTTGGTAGAAATGCAGATTTCCCTTCTTCATCTCTGCACGTATCTTTTAGCTTTGATTCTCTTCCTAAGTATTTTCTCACCTGTTAAAGTCCTTCAATACATCCTCCTGTGTGACGTCTGCAAATCCAAACCTGACATCCTACTTCACAGAACAATTTCAGACTGATTTTCCAGAGCAGTCAGGCTCTGCCTCACATGCCCTCACCCAAAGGAATGACCTTCTCAACAGCTGCTCCACACGTGTCTCGCCTCAGAGGTTTCTCTTCCCAACCTTTATTATAACCTCAGCTCTCACATGGGCTGTGGTACCAATGTACCAGCTACCACCATGTAAAAGGGTATTTTGATTCTTCTGGGTAATACATGGTCCTAAAGATTTTTGAATAAGTCAATTTGTGGCACGGTATGAAGTGGTTCTGTTTGAGTTCTGCAGCTGCAGTTGGATTTCTTCAGAGCTGGGCACTGCAAGCTCATCTGCTTTGGCTTCTCCACTAAAACTTGTAGACTGATTTCAGGAGAGACTGCTTAGTAGCAAATTAAATTGTCCCTCCTTCAACTAACCTCCCCAGATCTGAGTCTCTGATATTCATTATGACTTCATTTCAAACTAGGGACCTCACATGCCCTCCAAAATCACATTTGATGCAAGATTATCAAAGCATCTGTTAATAGTTTGAAAGTTTTTTCTTTTCTTTTCTTTTTTTTTAATTGATGCTTTTAAGCACTCCAATCACTTCAGCTGTGATTCTGTTCTTTAAACCTTGTTGAATACTCAGGTAATGGCTCAGTTTTCCCACTAATAGTAGGTTGTTCAACAATTCTAATGCCTTGGGGTCAGTACTATTAACAAAAACACCTTTTGCTCATGGTCATTCTCAGGATGGCCACGCAGCTTCACAAAGGGGGGTTACCAGGCACTCTCCAGTTACCCTCCACAATCTGTTCAGTTTGCACTGCATTCTCAGAACTACTACTGCATTTTGTCACTGTTCATCTTTTCTCCTATTTCCCTATTACAAGTTAGTATAGTCCATTTATAGGATCACACAGTATTTTTAATTACAACCAGGGTAAACTCTGTGGCATTACATATAATCAAGAGGAAACTATCCGAGGTACGTCAAAAATGAAATAATTGAGAAAGGACAGTTCTCTGTATTGACTCTTCACACCACAACCATGCAAAACCAAAAACCCACACTAAACTAAACTTAATAAAAATTATGAGCTTCCAGCGCTGAATGGTCACAGGTTTTATCTCGACTGAGCAAAAGATGAACCCTGTGCTTGCTCACACTTCATCAACTATAAATAAGTCCATTGTGACAGAAGACGACTATCCTAACCTTACACTACACCAGGATAAAGGCCAACAACATTAAAGCTTCTGCTTTGCTAAGCTGCTGCCTGTGCAATAAAAACATGTTGTTTTGCCCTTGAGGGCAGGCCAGCTTCAGCCTGGCAGTCCCGTGTGGGTACCAAGAACCCATGTCCTGACACACAGAGGAGGGATCGAGTCTCTGACATGGCCACGGGCAGGGCTGTGCTCAGACAGGAGCTTCAGCTCCCTGCCATTAAAATTAACAGAGAGACACCATCAATCTGAAACAGCCACCTGCAGTTACACATGCAGAGCTGGCACCCCAACTGTTGGGATTGTTATTTTAACACCTATCTGTCGCCATGTGGTTGGTTTATTAATAGAAAGAATCACACAGAGTCAGGCAAATTTAAATTCAAATATTGCTATTTCATGTCATTGTGCAATATGGCAGGCGGCTGTTTGATTTGGTTTCAAGTGAAGCAGACTAACAAACTTCCTTCCAAGCCATTAATTCAGAAATGTAATAAGGCTAACACAACTGCACTGACTCATTAAAGCAATTCGATGTAAGCTGCGCTCATTAAAGCAGCCACCATCTATATTCCTATGACTGCAGCCTTGTTTTCAGACACCATCAGAGATGACCTGCTGTGCCAAATGCCTCTTCTGTCTCAGGAAAACTTCAGAGAAATAGCAAAATGGAAAACCTTAATTTGCCCAGGTCTTAAAATACATTCAAACACAAGAATATTATAACATTGTCAGGCTCCCTTTTCATCTGTAAAAAGGTTATTCCACTAGATAAGGGAAATTCTACAACAATACAGACGGCACTGCAAAGACAGTCATGAAGGACGTAAGTTTACATATAAAACTGATGAACTTTCCTGTATTTGGTAGAAAAGATGACTTACGAGCACAGGAAAGAAAATACAGAAAAGAAAAATTATGATTGGGTCACAGCTGAAATAATAAGAACCAACCTGAGATGTTGGTGTGGAACCCAGGCTACCTGTTGGCATAAAAAAAAGCTGTGAAGAGAGGGCTGCTGCCCAGAGGTAGGGAGAGAAGTCTTTCCGTACTTCAGATAAAAAGGACGCCAAGAAAAGGTACAACAACAATCAAGGCAGCATTTAGCCTTTAAGCAGGGACCTTTACAGCTGTTCCAGTCATCAAGTTTAGAATAATTAAGCCCAGCCCTTGGATCAGATCAACTCATTTCAGTAGCTGGAGGTGAAGCACAAAATCCTTGAGCAAGTCTAATTCTGAGTCCTTCATCAGAGAAATTAAATTGCTTAACACAAAGCAGCTTATTCTCTTCACATGCTTAAAAAGAAGTGCTAAGTTTTTCACATAACAAAGGAGAAAGAGAAGTGCAGCAGAGTTTTGACCCTTTACTACATAGTAAAATCAACTGCCCAAGAATAAGAAAAAACAAACCTCGGTACATATCTGTTAAACTTCCATCCTAAAGAAAAACCTGTTTGTTGAAACTCAGGTTCACACTCAACATTTAATAATGTTGTAACTGCGCTGACAACATTGCAAGCTTGCAGCAGGCTGGTACATAACTCTCTATAAATTAACTCGGAGTTCACAGAAGACGAAAAAGCTTGTTAAACAGCTTTTATTTATTTATATCCATTTCAAGCCACTATATCTCATGTCACTAATCCACCAGTGCCAGGGAGAAGCTCCTGGCATGTGCACAGAGGAATCTGGGACTAGAACCAGAACCTTTCTGCCCCCTAAACATATGCCTCTCACTTGAACTAAAGGAGACTCACTTTAGCTCGAAGTGATAGCATCCTAAATCCTCCCTGTGGGCTGGGCAACCTCTCTCTTTTACAGAGATCCTGTACCTCAGGCTCATCTTTGCTTTCCTTCGTTACCCAAGGTAGATCCTTCCATGTATTCATAGCAAGTGATCCGGTTTCAAATGGACTGCTCAGAGATACTAAGGAGAATTCCAGCCAGTATCTTTATTTCTGAAAACACTCCTGAAGTTCTTTCTCAGCTCTTATTTCGAAGGCCTCCTGAGTAACCTGCTAAATAATTAATATCTCTTTCTTATTTTGCTACAATAATGTGAATAGTTAATATGTTCCTTAGTCATTACTGTATTACAAGAGACTAAAGTGATGCAGTGGGGCTTTAGGGAGTATTTATACACATCCACAGAGCCACCTGCACAGGACATCTGAGTGGCTCACATCCCTTCTACCACCACCACACTCAGAAATTCTTTAAAGTTTCATGTCCCCTTCACAAAAGCTCCCAAAGCACGTAGTCTAATACTGTCAGATATTTTCTGAAATCTTTCGTTCTTCTTTTCACTACACGTGTTGCTGTGCATCCTCAAGTTGTGTCTTGCCAGCCTTGCCTCCCCCAAGCTGCTGCACACAGAAGATAGACTGTGCCTCCTCCCACTCTGCCATGGGCGGCCACTATGCCAAAGCCATGAGCTCTTCTGTGACAGCAGATGGTGGAAGTCTACTGTGTCTTTGTGCTGCCCAACCACTTGTATCTTTATAGTCTTTATAATAGTCTATTGTTGTAATGGAGTAGGTTCAATAAAATTCAGATAAATTGCCCCAAAAGAGCGTTTAAGATGAAAAAAAAATTGCATTTCATGTAGGAGTGGTGGTAGTGTTGCAGAACAAGGGTCAACCCAGCCCAGTGATCCAGCACCAGCTGCGGGCTGCTGCCTGGGAACAGGCACTAGCAACCCTGTACAACACTGCCCTTCAATATATCACCACTAGCAGTTATTTTCAGCTGGGGGATGCCTGGGTAACTCCCAGTGGATGTATCTTCCAAATGCTTCACATAGTCTCCTTCTTGAGCCCAAATCCTCTGTAACAGGCACTTGAACACATGGGTGGACAATTATTCAACACCTTCCATGTTCATAATCCCTCCTCATTCAGCTGTGATTTCTCTGCCTCTTGGAGGCTTTATGCAGCTTTTTTTTTCCCCTCATCAATCCTTTTCCCAACACATGGTGGTTCAAAGGTTTTTCCAACTTAGACTCTGAACAAGCTTTTCTGATGTTTCAGGGTCTCTAGGTGAACGTCAGAAGGAACTATGGTGGTAGCAACAGCAGGAAACAGCGCAAGGAAATTCTCAACCGGAAAAATCCTCAGCTACTTTTGAGAGCTTTCTACCCTTGAGCTCAGCACAGACAGCACTACAGATCAGAGGGAGCAAAGGCCTGAAAGCTTTACAAGCATCTCCAGATAATACTTTCAGAATTACCCCTTACAACTAAGCTGCATCATCTGGGAGACTACCAAAGGATTGCTGTGGTACTGAGACACAAATACCAGCTCTGAAACAATGTGGCTTCTGTTCTTTTCAAAATCCGCCTTCCCTTTAACGAATGCTCTGTTATCAAGGTGATTAGTTCTTTAAACTTTTTTATTTAAAGCTACTCCTATTTGCTGCTAATTTTCAGTTTTCATTTCTAAACATTTTCCTTTTCATGTCAATTAAAATTGTGACCATATCCTGGTTCCATTTTATTTCAACTTTCC
The DNA here is from genome assembly GCA_013389965.1 of Todus mexicanus. Classification (NCBI taxonomy): domain Eukaryota; kingdom Metazoa; phylum Chordata; class Aves; order Coraciiformes; family Todidae; genus Todus; species Todus mexicanus. The sequence continues at coordinate 18,822 of WEIS01055346.1, read as the reverse complement.
AGCCAAGGAAATCCATATAATTTAGCTTAGTTACTCTTTTCTGCTTTATTTCTGTATACATAGAGTTGCTAGGTATTAAAACACGGAAAGAAATCAAGACAGTGAAGATATACTGTTGTGCATTAGCTTAGTAAACCTTTGGCCTTATTTCAGCAAAACAAATGAAGAAAACCCCCTAGTCTCTGTAGTAATTGGGAAAAGAGCAAGCAGAACAAGACTCGGGAGTATTTTAGTGCTCCAGGTTTTGAACTGATCAATGAGCTAACTCTAGTAATGTCCACTGGTCCTCAAAGTAGTACACATTTAACCACGCACCAAGGTGATGGATACAATCAGTCTGCTGCGGCCTTAGTTTTCTAGGAGTGTTACTGCAAGAATCAACCTGATGGAGAGAATGTGTATTTTCCACCACTGCTATTTCTTGTCCCACACATTTGTGCTATTTCATCTTCAAGGAAGCAAATAAAACTGTAACAGCAGGTCCCAAACACTTCAGCTTCTCACTGGACGTCCCTTCCTTATCCTCCAATGCCATTGAACACTAAACTCTACCTTCAAAACTCAAATGTAGAAGAAGTTTCCTCTCAACTGAAACAATTTAAAGGGACAATTGCCTCTTCTCTTCGTTCCTCTGTTTTCAACACTCTTAATTTCAATACCATCATCACATGCCATAGCATTTAGAAAGTATCAGCATAATTAAGTCTAAGGCTAAAATTCACGATGGTGAAGAACTGACAGCAGTAAGGATGCTTTTATAAAAATAGGTTACAGACAAGCCAGTCAGTCTTCAAACTGCTGTACAGAAGTCCATTTGCTTCCTCACTCAGAGAGGAATTTTCCCCACCTACACCATCTCTGAGGGTGAAAATGACTCTTGGAAAAATGGAACAGTGTGTTCAAAACACCAGAAGACCACATGTAATACAGACATGCCTTCATAATCACCAGGAGGTCACCAAGCCTGGGCATTAAAAGCCAAGATCTATTTAAATATTGCCATTGTAAAATGGATATTTCTTCATGTTGTCTGAGGGGCACTTAAAATAACATGGTAACATTATGTTTCTAGATGTAGGAATGTAATCCAATCTGCCTTACTTTCCAGTAAGGTTGAAGAAATTAGCATTATTCTGAATCACACATTCTGGATGGACTGCCGTTAGACTCCTAAGAGGTTGATTACAGCGTTACATCCATTAGAACAGTAAAGAAACACGTTTTGTTTCAACTGTGGCTTCTCTTCAACAGAGAAGTACTAAAAGCAAAAGAATAAACCTATTTATGGTATATTTAAAAAGTGCAAAAGGCCTGTAATTATAATTTTTTAATGGTCTCTGTTTCAAAGCCATAGACCAGCTAAAGGACTTACAGAAGGAATATCTTAATGTCAGAACACACCTTGATGGGTTGCAAAGGAAAGGGCTGAGGTAACACTAGAGCAAGCACTGGTGCTGGCACATTGCTTCTGGTAGTTAGGAAATAACTGGGGTGTCAGGGATAGATGCAGGAAGAGCCCTGCAGGCACAAGGCAGAAAAAAATAGGACCACAAAGGACAAAGTGAATAGCCTGGCAGAACAACTGAATCACTCTGGTCTCGGGAGCTTAACTCCTCCGTGTAGAAAGAGGAGAAAAAAAGGCATCACATCTCCCACCTTAGCCTATGGACTTCCATCTTCTCTCTATTTAATCACTCCTGTGCAGACTCACTCCATGGGAAAAACAACATTATCCAACTTGCAGTCCAAACCACATGCCCGTCTTGCTTTAACAAAAATAAACCCTTAGGAATGCATTGTGAGCAGCAAGCAGAAAATTTTGGAGTCAGAAAACCGAAGAAACATGTAAGCTTAAGTCAGGCAGACCAATGCTCATCCTCTCATGTCCTGCAAACATCTGGGTACCACCACGTGTTACAGGGGGCAGGAGTGCACCCCACAAGGGTGCATGTGAGTTCAGTACATGCAGATGGGAGAGGAACCCTTAGCAGGGTGTGATGGAGAACTGCCCAGGCTGCAATAGCTCCCTGTAGGGATGCAAGGATACAAGCATCCATCTGGGAATTAGCATTTACATTTTGGTTGCGGGGTTGGTTTTATTTTTTCAGTCTGCTCTAGGCAACATATTCGTTGTTCACTGGACACAGCCTTCCTAATCATCTTTATTGTTCCTGGTAATTTTTAATGAGTTGATGTAAGCTAATTTCACTTCCTTCCCTCTTAAAAACAATTTATATTAAAAAAAATAACTGTAGAGGAGTAAAAGCCTCATAAACAGAGGAGCCACATGCCCATGACTGGAATTAAAGGAACCATCTGTTTCTTTACAGTCATGCACATCGCAGACAAGAAGTACACACACGACATATGTCATTACTTCCACTTTCCTAATAGAAAATATTTGTCATGATTTCCTCCCACAGGAGTGCAGGAAGCTCCATCACCAGCTTGCAATGCTACAGGAACCCCTCCCACTAAAGCTCTGCAAGCAGCATATTCAGCTTTTTTTCTCTTCCTCTTCCCTCAGCCAACCCAGCACAGTTTTTCATGCCTCTGTGGATCCTTTGCACATATATTTTCCACAAGATCTACAGGTAGGGATAGGCTTGTTGAGTTCTACCATCAAGAGGAGCTGCACGGTTGAGCTCCACGCATATAGTTGTGTCTTACCATTTAAAAGTCAATTTAGCAAATGAAGCTGTTCAACAGATGATATATTTTTATGTCAATGTATTGTAGCTTGCAATCTTTCCCCTTTACCTACTTCCAAATTGCTCTGACAAAAGCAGACTGATGGCAATGCACCAGATGTACCTAGATGTAGTCCTCAGCATCAACTTTCAGGCAGTTACACACAATTAGTGCAAAAAGCCCCACCTTTCCTCACCAGCAGAAGTTAAGGAGCAGCATGGTGCTCGCTCTCCTTCACTCTCCATCACACACATGCAGCCAGCCGGAGACCCGGAAGCTGGAGATCATACTTCAAGGTGACATACCTACACAAACAGCACGTGGCTATGCTCTCATCTGTAGTGTATCAACAAAAGTGATAGACTAAAATGTATATTTGTACAGCATCATCTGTGGTAGCATATATGCCCAGAGTGTTCTCCTGGTGCCAACACACCTCTTCTGGACCAAGTTTTAGAAAAAAGATATAGTAGACACCACAGCTGCTGTTTCATATTCCTCTCCTGATGGAAACACTAACACTGAACGGCCACTTTTATCTCGAGGCTCCCTGTACACCACAGCTTTGGGGTGCAGCCCACCTCAACTTAAAAGTCTTGCTCAAATAAGCATCTCTCACTGTTACCAGAAGCTTTTCAGCTTTATGGCATGTTCAGTTAGTATCTAGTTAAAAGACCCGCAGGAGAACTGAAATAATCAGCGCTTCTTTAACCAACCACTAAAGCCCTGACATCTTCTATGAAGTTACAGATTTACACTCATTACACACCAGAGGCAAATTCAGCACAGCATCTGTAGGAGTCAAAACTGTTCTAGAACATGAGCAGGGATGCTTAGGAGAAGCCTTCAGGAGAACATCATTGCACTGAAACACCTGGCACTACTTCTGCTGTCTTCTGCTACCTCAGCCCTGCCAAACCAGCCTGTCCTTATACTATAAAAACCAGACCAGTAACAAATGTTCACCAAAAAAACCCAAGCAAACCTTCTGAAAGGATATAAATTTTTTCCATGTGAAACATCTCCTCCTCCTTCCCTGCCTTGCCACGGTTCAAACACTCAAGAGTTCAAGACTATCTACTGTGCCACTGAGACATTGCAAAAGTATTCCTTCAGAAAAAATCAAAGAGTAACTTAATCTAAGTCTGTCTGACCTGGGATGTTACCCTTGCTCTCAGTTATGAAAAAATCTCTAAATAGGAATGGAAAAAAAGGGGAAAAAAAAGAAAAAAGAAAAAAAAAGGATAAAAGTTGTCTGGTTCTTCAGATTTTTTCTCTGCAGGCATGAATGCTTCTGATATAAGCTATTTATAAAAGGCTATGAGACATGAGAAAGCTTCTGAAACTAAACCACTGGCAGCACTACAGTTCTGCAAAGAGAATATTTCCCTCACCCATTGTGCTCTCCCACGTAGATACGTATCACGCATTTCATTATTCGCAATACTCTGCGACCCCGAGATATTCTGTAAATTCTCCATGTCAGTTCAGGAAAAAACATTGTCTTCCTCGTGTCTGTCTATATGCAGTTTCTCTGACACCTTCTTGCATTATTATGCACGATTGCCCATCCATGGCAATCACTCCTTTGGTTTGATCAGCTATGGAATGCATAATGATCAAAGATGTTAAGATGAAAACAATAAAACAAAGCTCTTCATCCTTGATTCAAATATTGAATAAGTAAATGTGGGGTTTTTTGTTTGTTTTTTTTTAAGAAAAGAAAAGCGTCTGTGTTTTTTATCTGGTCTTTTAAATGAAACTTGTAACAAGATTTGCACTGGGGCTACTGTCAAAAATCAGACTGGTGTCTCAGAGGCACAAAGTTAGAACGTACCTCATGATTCCCACCCTTTTCCATTCCACAGATACATTCCTAAATAGCTATGTTCACTGACACCTTATTTAAAAAATAACTGAGCTAAGCCCCTGCTGAAGAGGAAAGCAAGGTGTGATACAGATTTATTGACATTTCAGCTGTTCTCATGTAATTTTCACATGTCATTCTGCCTTCTAATAATTACAGTGCAGTATAGAGTAGGTAGATAATTATATTCATCCTGAATATCCCTCATCTACACAAGCAAATCTCTCTTCAAAATATTTATGAAAATAAAATCAATTGTGTATATATTAGAAAAAAAAAGAATGAGGCAGGAGTGGCTAGGTGGAAATGCTCAACACTTAGACAGAAAAGGAACAAAGAATAAGTGAAGTATGTAATAGAAAATATTTTCCAGATTTTAAGCACATCTACTCACACACAGATTCTTTTTCTTTATCCTCCCTTTCACTATTTGTCTGGAATGTGGATCACACTTTGTGCCAGCATGAAAGCTCACCAGAGCAAACTCTGTGCATGCATGGAACTGTGCGTGCCCCAATGCAGCCGCAGAGCAATGCTGGGCTCGCTGATACCCTCCACTAACTCCCCAGTTGAGTGGCTGCATTCTTTGCAGGTAAATGAGAAGAGAGGGTTGCAGACTTACTTATATCAGCATGCTCTCCCATCCCCTGCTCGTTCCCCATGTTGGCTCCAGCTGGTGCACTCTACTCTGCAGACCAGCTCCCATACCTGTAACTCTTGGACTATGAAGCCTTACTTATCTCTAAATCACACCACCTAAAATCACAACACTGAGGCAAGCTGGGTCAATTTTCTCTCTGGCTTAGAAACCTTTTGCCAATTAAACAATGGAACGTTTGGGAGTGCTAAATCTAGACGTAAAGGTTATTTGTTTGAGTAAAGACTATTTTTTTTTAATGATACCATTAGGAATTACATGTGCTATGGAACTAATTTTCAAGCTACCTTGGATTTCTGCATGAAGGACAATATATAAATCTGAGAGTGAGAGTGAGCATAAAATAACAGCAGTGATCAGTGTGAACCTCAGAGACAGGCACTGTCCTGTCCCAGCCCTACTTGTAATTGGTCTATTTTAGGAGGACATCAGCTTACGAAATTTCAAACTAATATTCAAGTCATCGAATGTCCATAGAACAAAACCAATCATCAGAACCAGTATCATTGCTACCCTCCTTAGCAGTGGCAGCCCAGAAACCATTTACCTGAGTGAGCCAGGAAGACAGCAACAAACCTTTTATCTCTGGAGGTGGGTCTCCTAGAACAGTGTCAAGAAGAGCAGAGGGAAATGATTTTAGGTAGAAAACCTGTGGTTGGCAAGGATCCCCAGGGTGGACATGCTCAGTGGCCTAGATGAAGGTGATAGCCCAGTAGTGTGATTGCTCTCAGCCTCCCCACAAACAGTCAGCAGCACCCAGGGCTGAAACCGGCAGGGGCAGCAGAGCCAGTGTTCCTCTGGGGGGCACATGAGAAACCTTCTTCATCGCCCACTAGTAGCGTTAAGGTTTCTCCTGGTGATTGATTCTGCTCCATTTTTCTGTTCTCCCTGACAAAGCAGTTTTACTAGCCAGAAGCTATCCGTATCTTGTGGTAATAAATGCTCCGTGTTCATTTATTTCTATTTATTAAACCTCTTCCAGCAAGTGCAGGGATTATTTTAAGACCTGGAAGTAAAAAAAAAAACCACACTAACAACCAAATAATCATTCAGTCATAGGGAGGAGTGGCAGTAAACTGAAACGAACTAAAGAAACCAGCAATATGTCAGGAAAGCTCTTTCTGGATCTTTCTACTGCTTCTTGACTAACAAAGCCTGGCTGAGATGAAGCACAGGCGCACGTACCTGGAGGTAACTGTCATTTGCTGCTCACACAAGTTTCAAAATGCTCTTTTAATGCTCTCTCTTTACAGTAGAAAGAAATCATCCAACAAACATAGTTTTTCACCATAAACCTGAAGCATCTACAATATAAAACCCTACCAGCTTAGACCTGCTAAATTATCCAACCTGGTTGCAGCTACTGTACAGGAAAGTGGATAACAAACACATCAAACTATTTTATGCAGTGCACAGATTGTTCTCTATTACCTGGAGGAGACAATAAATGAGAGACTTGCAACTTAATAGAAAATGTATACGATTAAAACTTAAAACTCTGAAGGGATGGATGGGAGATGCTTGACTAGGAGAGCCACACTTCACTGCTCTATGGTGCAGTCCTTGGCTCTGCTTCAGCTTGAGGAAAACAATTTAGCATGGGCATCTGTTTATTTTAAAGATGTCAAACCACCAACTAGTTTTATCAAACAAAAAGCACTCTGAGTGAAAAGTATTTCAGAATAAACGAAATACTTTTTTGCTTATAATTAAATAGTCCTTTTTAAGTGTATCATTCATATTTGCATATCTAATGTGGTTTCAATTCTTTACCAAGCTTATTCTAAAGCCCTGTTTCCAAGGAGAATAATAATAATAATAAACCCCTAAAAGATGCACTAGAGTTTTGGCAATATAAAAACTTCTATGCAAAACTGACCTGATTCTGGAAAAAGTGAAATGTGAACACAGCATGACATAATTGCATGAATTTGTTATTACACAGTCATCCTAACGACATCTGCTTCTTTCTTTGCCTCACTGACTTGCACAGTATAAAAAGCAGACCGCATTAGATGCTGGTCATTCAGGAAGGACATCAGCTGACTGCAATCCATATTTCCAGCTTGACTATTTTAGGCATATTTATGACATGCCAGAAATTTATTGTTATACAGAAAATAACTGTCTTCAAGAAAGTATCATCAATAGCAAAGTTGAAATGCTTCTAAAATGTGTCTGAAAGAATAACTTGAAAACAAACATTGTAAGAAAGGTTAATTTTGTATGAGAACACTCAGAGATTCTGAACTGGGATTTCTTTTTTACTGTGACTTATCACTTTGATTTTGCTTTCTGGTTCCTTGTCTCATTTTCATGCACCAGTGTATCACATTCAAGAATAAAGTTTGATTCCAACACTCCTACTGGAAGGCTGTGCCAGAGTGTCATGCTCAGAAATCCATGTAATACAAAGAGAACATGAAAGTAACATAAAGCGTCGCTAGCAGAAGGGTATAATTAGTTTCTCCTGAATTTGCTGGTTTACATATAATTAGTTTGATCCTCCAGTCAGGCAGATAGTGGGGTCCTACCTAATCAATAAGTCTGTGCACAAAACCCAACAGAATTAGGCCAAATACAACAATAAAAGAGTAGAGAAAGTCATATTAAATAAGAACTATCATAATTAAGGTGTGAAAGATACAATGGCAAAATTCTCCCCTCTGACCTACGGTGCTGATGAAAGCACAGGGTGTACCAGTACTGTCATTTCCGAACTGGTGATATAAATGGCACTGCCAGTGACTTTCATGGATCTCCCCTGTGCAAATAACACTCCGAAAACCTAAATGGCAATGACAGATCCGTAAAGGAAGAGAAAAAAATTCACTACAGCTCGAAGAGAAATGAGATGTTAGAACCTAAAGAAATACAATAATGAATTAAGCTACACGGTGCATACTTAAGATAAAGCCCCAAATCCCTGAACTGATAATCACCAGACACAACAGGCTGCTCAGCACGACCCAAATGCTGCAGAAAACAGGTTGCTGGACCAGGTGGCTTGATGTCATCTAGCAGGACTTGCATGTTGCAACCCAGTTATACTTTGTGATATATAGAGAGGTAGACCGAAGGAAGCTCATTGCATCAAAACGAGTAGAAAACTTCGTTCTTCAATAGCCCACTCTAGACCTGCCCACTCCTGTGTGCACCATTAAGAAACTGAAAATTATTCATCTATCACTGTGCTACAAAACACTTCTGAGTCTGAATGGATACAATATGGAAATTGCAATTACAGTAACTCCAGCTGCTGAGACAGAACATGAACAGCAGCCACGGACCCTAAATCCCAGTTTAACAATGCATTCCAAAATTCCCCAACAAGACTGATAAATGTACACAATCCCAGAGTGAGACTTGAGTATATTTTCCTAAAAATAGCTTTTGGGTTTTATTTGTTGTGTCAAGTTTTTTTAAAAAATTATTTAGTTTTTTATATTACATGCATTAATTGGAATAATACTAAGTATAACTATATTATATGCTCAGCAACAGCAATTATGCTGCTGAGACTCACAATAAATCTTTACTGCAAATGCTTTTCTTGTACTAGCTGAAATTGACGTAAGTATCTATTAAGTTTCAAGTGTAACTTGTGCATAGTCATAGAACCACAGAATGGTTTGGGTTGGAAGGGACCTTTAAAGATCATCCGGACTAACTCTCAAGAGTCTAAAAGCTGTTTGAGCCTGGAAATCCAACAAGAGGAAGGCACAAGAGGAGCATGACATTTTTCAGTAAGAATTAAAAGGGATTACATTTGTTTGGAATTAATTTTCCACTTACATTGAAACATCAATCACAGCTCTGACTTCCAAATTATCTCATCATTATTGATACACTGTTTACACAACAATTAAAACCAGAAGGTTTATTTCACTTTTCAAGTATAGCGCTCCTGCTCTTTTGTTGGATTTTTTTTTTTCCTCCCCCCAAAAATGGCCATAAAAAGAACCAGATATGTTTTTATCATTTGATACAAAACCAAGTCTCACACATTTATTGGTTTCCTTTAATAGCCACTAAGTACAACTCCAAGAATAGAAAAGAAATTCTTGATCAAGTTCCATCAGATGATTGAACTTGTACTTCAGTCAATTAATTAATTAATCCATACCTTAATTTAAAATGAGGGCTTTCACTCCTGTCATAACATACCATAAACCCTGATGATTATAAAATATTAGTTCTCACCTGCTCTTGTTAATATCAGGCCGAACCAAATCAATAAATTCAAACTTAGATTAACTGGCATGAAAAGGCAGTGCGTATCTTTAAATTGTACAGGCAATGATCTTTGTATTTAATATTTATTTTTTTTAAAGATATTTAAAAGCATAAGGTAACGGGAAGCCTTTCCACTGAGAAATGCAGGATATTACTATACAATAGACAGTGAAGAACTGTCAAGTTTTCACATGCTTCACTGAGAAAGCGCCAGAGGTAATGAAGACCCGTTGCACAACCCCACCTGCCTCTGAAAGAGAGCCAGCGCTGAAAGGGAGCTATTTTTAGAGGGATGCTAAAGGTCAGCCAGCTAAGGCCTTTAGTCATGCAATGTCATCCACACGTTCAGCTTTAAGATGTTTTTGAGCAAGGCATTTGCTATACAATAAATGGTAATTTTTTTTTCAAGACGTTACGTATTTGCAAGTTCACCTTCAGTGTACAGTGCCAAAAGTGCTCTCAGAGAAAAAGAAATGACACAATTACCAACTTGAGCAGGAATTAGAAAACGGCTGCACGATTTAATGAGAGCCTCTGGAATGCTGTCATGAGCCCATTCCCATGAGAACAGCAAGAATCAGAGGATGGGTTTGTAGGAAAATAGGCAATATTTTTAAGTTCTTGAAGAGTCACTGAAACGTCCTAAAGTCTACAGGATACCATAGAACCAGGGGAAAAAAACCAACCACCTTCTGTGTGTACACAATAACAAAGCATCACATTACATACACACACGTACAAAACACCCTCTTTGACAAGAGGTGAATACGCCTAAAATCTCACAGATGCCCAAGCCCAGGAATTACACCTCCACAGCCTGGCCATGGAAATGACATTCAGCAAAGCCCCAACGCCTGCATTTCTCTGGCTCTGAGCAGCAGAAGAATCTTAAAGGAGTGTGGAGAGTCCAGGACTTGCTGAATCACCTCATGAGGAAAATACTGGCTAATGCAGGGCTTCACTTATGGGAAAAGACAGCCCATGCAGGAAGTCCCACATGAAGAGTGATGCTCTCCACTTCCTAAAAAGCAAGAGAGATGTTTGGCTGAACAATTTTAAAGGTTCAATCCAACAGTAGGAGAGCCAAGCACAGCATAAAGCAGGTGGTGTAGCTACAGTCACACAGCACACCTTACGGAGAAGAGCCCAGGCAGGGTAAGTGCCAAGGGCCAACGTGCAGAAGACAGACATGAAGCTATAGCTGTGAAGCAGCCACAGGGCTGGAACTACTGGTAAAGAAAGGCCTCTAGGTCTGTGCAAACCAGGTCATCTCAGTTTGTCCAGCCTGATCTCCTACAGGTGGGGTGTAAGATGGTGGCCTGCCCTGACACACTCGATGGAGGGATTATGCTCTAAGATTTGGATGCACTATTTAACCCTTTTCCATTTGCAAGTTTGTTTGTTTTTTTTTCCCCCTGCTGTGAAGTATCACTTTAGCACTTCTATCTAAGGTTTCACTCCTGGTGTCTGAGTTGAAATTAAGCCAGTATTCATCTCCTCAAAATGGGACTTCTTGGCAGAAGGGAACAGCTCAGAATCGCAAGAGAACCACCATCCTCCTCTCTCTACAGCAGGTCTCCCTTCTCACTGCCTAGGCGTGAACCCTCTCTGCCAGTCCTGCAGTCATGACCCTGGACAGTTGGTATTCAGTGAGGAGCAGCACTTCAGAGGAGACCTATTAGGACTACACATCACAAGACAACTACCCTGGCTTCTCTTCTGGATGTAGTTTGCTATGTGGCATGCACATGAATAACAATAAATCTCAAGTATTTCTACTACTAATATCCAGGTCTTTGGCCAAACAGGGAACGATCACAGTCCTACCACAATTAATGAGATGAACAATGGCACAGAAGGTACGCACAGAATTGATACACACTTGTGAGCTCACAGAAAAAATAGTTTACTGCAGTGTGAGCCAATGCACATCTGTAGATGCTTATACACAAATGCTATGATGGAATGGTTGGGATGGATTTCTTGGTTTAATTTCCAAGGTAAACTTGTACAGCAAACTTGCAGAAAATCAGAACATCATGATTTTTGACAGCTTTGTAGAAAGGAAGAAGGAACTTCAGAAAAATGAAAGAACACAAAAGAACAAAAGAGCAAACTTTGCAGACTGACACTGTTCATCCAGGAGCCTTTCCACCTGGAACACTACCAGCACTGCTGATCCATACACCTAATAGGAGCAAAAACACAGTCCTTGAGGATGCTCAATGTGACTTTGAAGAGCAGGAGGAAGAAGGAGGTCTATTAGGTGCTCTGTGTACAATGGGAAAACACATAACACAGACATCTATAGCACCTAATTGCAGCCCTGACTTCAAAGACCTTACCTGCCCAACAATAAAATGCTCATTTTACTTAATATCTGCTCTCACAAATTGTTCAAGCTATATAACAGAGAAATCAGGGCCAATGAATTGCAGTGTGCCTTAAATGCTTTTAGTGACACTGGGTGGAAAAACTCCAACACTTTACCTGTACTCTCCTCTTAGCAAAACAGGGGAAAAAAGGGAAAAAGAGCTAAAGAATATGTAGGTCGTCGTGCAGCATTTCTTGCTTCACTGTTATTTTTATTCTTTGTCGCTGCCTAGGGCACATGAGTTTACACTAAATGAAAAAGCGGAGGAATGAGTTACAAGTTTTATTTTTTTGTCTCGTACATTGCCACAAGTTACAGGCACTGATGTGCCACAACTTTTGTCCCCATTATTGAGAATGTGCCTTCCTGTTCTTTTATTGCACTATGTTCTGTTTCATCACAAGTCGAGCAGCAATTTCCTCCACAGCTCAGATCGCAGACGTAAAAATGTTCACCAGCATCAGAATGATTTACAAAAGACACTAGTCCTCTGCATCCTCAGTACAGACACTAGCCTTCCCGTCTTTACTTTTATGACAGGTAGCAAATGAGGTAATGAAGTAGAAACGAAGTAATAAAAAGAAGACAAATCATTCATCTTGAGAAGGCCTGCATCAGACCAATTAAAATAATGCCTTGGACACACTGTGATAACATATTGTACAGCAAAACAGGGGATACTAGCATGTGCAAGCCCTGCAATTGCTGTTTTCTCCAATTATATCCCCAGAGATTTCTAGCTGTGGTATAATAAAGGATTAACAAATTAAAATATATTTAAAAATTAGTCTGTGGTTTTTCCCCGAACGTTATTAAAGGTGATGATAGCAACAAATCCCTGCCTACAAACTGGTCCTCACACAGGAAGCTCACGTAAGTCGAGATGAAGACCAGTACAGTGAGAATTACTGAGGGCACACAGGGTTTGCAGACCTGGGTGCAGAGACAGGTTGCAGAGCCACAAGCCAGGTTACGAGCCCATCAAGTTCCCCATGAGGCAAGGACTTTCCTGAAGTAAGTAAAAAAGCTTTATTCTGTGCTGCCATTAGCACCACAGGTGCAAAAGCTCCTGCTTAGTGCTCTCCCAGATTGCATTTGATGTGAAGGGGCCAGGCAACATTCCCTCCCTGCTCAGATCAGGGCTGCAATCTATCCATGCTGCATCTCAGAGGCCCAAGGGCTCAGGGCTGTGCAATTATATGCTAGCGCCCACCATTACACCACAAAGAATCAAATAAAGGGGATGTAAATCCTCAGCGCTCCTCAGTTTGAGCCCTCCGTGTTGCTCCAACCTTTTGTCATATCCTCAGCAGCACTTTCCTCTAGAGATAAACCACAGGCATAAAAACGCTCACTGCCAGAGTGATTTACGGAGCTGTAATACAAACAGCAGCCTGCGTCCCTCCTGCTGAGGCAGAGGCAGCACGGGAGGAGATGCCACAGACCAGAGCACGAAGGCAGTTGTTGAGAAGGCAAGCTAGAGATGGTCTTAAGCAGACAAAACCAAGCATGATTTCATTCAGCCCTGCACTCAATGTGTCCTCTTAGGCCTATAAAAGCCCTGGCTGCATTTCAGAGCTCCCCCAGCTACAGGGATATGGGCACCTGCTACCACAGATTTTCCTCTAGACAGTCCTCTCTGAAGAGATGCTCCCTGGTCTGTGGATTCTCCCATATGTCTACAAACCAATCAAAACCTGGTTTAGAATTTTGTTGTTCTCTCATCTAGCCGTCCCAGTCTAAAAATAGCACCCATTCCCTTCACATCTGTTGATACTCAAACAATTTTATAATGCTGCTATCTAATTATAGTATATCACTGCTCATTACAATTACATGCCATTCACTCTTTGGACAGCCAGAGGAAACTCTTCTCATATTCCAAATAAATTATCCATCAATTCTACACATGGGTTTGTCTCAAAGGTCTAAAAAAATATTTGTTTTTTTCAAACTCATAATTTCTGACCACTTCAAAAGGTTTACAGCAAAATTCAGTGTCAAAAACAATGAGCGAGAGTTGAACATTGGGGAGACTGCAAAGCACAGAAAATCCACTGTGACAGAGTTAACTGAAGCATGATCACACAGGCTATCAGACAAATCTGGATCACTTGAATGGACTGGCACAGCTTAAAGGGGTTTTTCTTTCATTTATAATTAACCACTTGGCTGTCACATCACTGTATCCACGCACTCCAGTTGTGAATGTTTACATTGAAATCTCTGTAGAAGTCACAGAGACCATGAGCTAGAAAAGGTGAGAAGCGAAGTTCTATCTGTGCACCAGTGAGATGCTAAGTTTAGCATCACGGAAGCAACCAGAGCAGAGGGAGAACCATTCACCAGGAAAACAGCCACCAAGGCAGCAGCTCTGTGCACTTCCCTGGATGCCTTCACCACAGCCTACAGAAACATTATTCTGGAGTGATGGAGCATGATGAGGGTTTGGCCTGTGCAGTCTGATTTCTGATATGAGGGTACAAGGATAAACCTCTGCTAGGAAGAGGTTATCAGTCAAAAGTTACTAATGCTCCCAAAATTATCAGTGACACAGACAGGGGGGCTATGTAACTTCAGATAGATTTTCCAGGAAGCTCTCAAGGAGACAAAAAGCTTGTCATGCTATTAGCGATGCTCAGAGTGGAAACTGGATTAAGAAATACAACAAGGGAGTACGGAACTCCAGTTTAAACAATGAACAAATTAATTGAAGCAAATTACATATAGCCCGTTCTGCTTTACACAGAGCTGCTTCTGCAGGAAGTATGCTCAAAGTAATTTTACAGAACAACAGAATAATTGAGGTCAGAAGGGACCTCTGGAGGCCATCTAACACAAACCCCCACTGATGCAGGGCCATACAGAGCAGGTCACACAGAGTTTATAAATTCAGGTCCTCAGCTACTCCTCTTCGAGAAGGCCATTTCACGGGAGGTAACGGCAAGCTCAGGGTGTTTGCAATTTATTTCTTGAAAATGCGGCTGTGAAAACTAAACCAGTTTTGGTCCCTACTATACAAAAAAGATGCAGACAGGCTGGAGAGGGTCCAGAGAAAGGCCACAAGGGTGATCAAAGGACTAGAACACCTGCTATACGAACAAAGGTTGAAAGAACTGGGTTTGTTCAGCCTTAAGAAGCCTTACGGGGAATCTTATCGCAATGTTCCAGTACATAAAGGATGGCTACTAAGAGGATGGAAACTCCCTTTCCACAAGGAGTCGCCAAGAAAACACAAGTGGGAATGGATACAAGTTGCTTCAGAGGAAATTCCTAATAGACTGTAGAGGAAAGTTTTTCACAGTGGGAGCTATTAGACAGTGGAAGAGTCTTCCAAGGGGAAGTGGTGGATTCCTCACGTTTAGACAATGTTAAGGCTCAGCTTGATAGGCTGCTGGGCCAGCTCATTAAAACTGTATTCTTTATCTTAAAGAGTTGGACTAGATGATCCCTGAGGTCCCTTCCAACCTGTTGTACTGTGATAATAAAGTCAGGGAAATGTCCAGTGCTCCACAAAGCCTTCAGCAGTGCAGCAAGAGCATTCATATCGGACAGTCCTCCAAGAGGACATGGGTATAAATCTAGTCTCTCTAAAGTTGATGCCGCATAGGCATCTTCAGTGGCCTATCTACCTGTGTACCACAGATAATTTGAAAATAGACTTGACTTTCTTTTTCCTCTTGAGAATATTCTTCAAAGTGTAGTTCAACTCATTTAACATTGTGATCAGAGTCCAAAAATGAGACAGTAAGAACTTTAATGTCCCCACACAAGACAGGCAGCAACACCGAGCTTTGGAGAGCCACAGACCCACCTCACTGGTACAATAGCCATGAATGGGCACACATGCATTTTGGAGACTTCTCAACATCCCAGACAGTCCGTCCCTGTCCCACTGCATCACCATGAACAGAGAACACTCTCCCAGCATACTGCCAGGGCCCCTGTCTGCCCAGGCTCTGCTCTCCAGCAGTTAATGGTGAGAGAGGGCATCACTTGGCAGTGTGCGTCACCTGAGCTCATTGAGGAGTGGTCAGAACTGCTGGTTATCTGGACTAGTTGTGTCTCATGTTGTAATGTGCCTGCCACATCCCCTCTTCCTTTAAGCCTTTAAAGGAAAAAGCTGTCTGCTTAAGGTAGTCAAAGGGAATGAGGGTCACACTATAAAAAGCAGCCATAGGGTAGAAGTCTGTGTAGACAGTTTACAACTCAACCACGAGCCACAGTGTTGTAGGACGTTGGGCTTCACTAGTCCCACTGCTGACCTGACAGATGTTTCCACAGTCCTGTGCAGAACAGTACAACATCGCTCCAAGAGTAACAAACAACATGGGATTTGGTTCACTCCAGGCCCTTTGCTTTGTCTCCTGGCAGCTCTAAGGGATTACTAATTTTGCAGCGTAACCAGTACCAATACACCAACCAGTGGGTTGAATATTTTAGCTGTAATAAATAGGTTTAAAGAAAGGCTTTCTTCACTGACAACCTGCTTTATTTTTGCCAGCGGGCATGAATCAAAACGGAATCACAGTAGCCTAGCCTGACTTCAAAGGATAGGAACATTTAATTTTTTGCAGCTTTTGCTTCACTGTCCATTGTACTGCAAACACACCCCTGGGCCTCCAAAATCTCTTTCATCGCTAATTTAACATTGTTTCTTTAAGGATGACAATACAGAGAGGATGAGATGCGTTTCCAGCACAGGCTGACCCAGCATGACTTTGTTTATTTTCCAGAGCACGCCCAGCCTGTGGACACACAATGAGTTTCTCCACAGGCAAGAGGCTGAGTTAGGCCCGATAGAGCTGGAGGGTGCAATGCTCCGGGACTCCCAGCGCTGCTTCCCCAGACAGAGCTCAAGCTCCAGGGGTCAACGTGCACCAGCAGATGGGAGGTAGCACCCGATTTCGTTTTGCTCTGTGGCATAGCAGAGGACTAGAGATGAGAGCAGGGATTTAATACAATGATGCAAGTGAGGCAATTAGTAAATGACTCGGCATCTGCAGACCAGCAGGCCCCCTATTAACCAGCTAAGTACATTATCTGTGTGGAGATCATAGATTTTTTCCCTTAAGCTAATTGTATAACGTCTGCAACTTGTCACATCCTACTGCAGACTTGGGCTCCAACCCTGCAGGGTACCCGGTGCCCTTGCTCCACTGGCATCCATGGGAAGCAATGCACCCCAGCCTCCCCAAGGAGAGCATCCTCAGGCTCAGAAGTCTCAGTGAGAGACAAAGGAGAAAGGAGACCTTATTTTACCAAACCAGTAATACTTCCTATGGTCCCAAATAACCTTTTATTCGTTAGCTTCCGTTAAAGGAAAATAAATAATTAATAAAAATAGTTTCACTTGTCAATGGCCTTAGTGACAGGCTCTAATTCGCATTGTCTCCACTGCTCTCCAGAATCTCAACTCACAACTAGAAGAATATTAGAGTCCAGGCAACTGCCCTTGCAAAACACCAGTGCTTATCAAGCAGGGGCACTCCACCAAGCAATGCAGGCAACTTCAACTAAGCCTAGGACAAGTAAAAAGACCACCATGAAAAATCTCTGGTCCTCTTGTCCCACTATTTTCTGTTTATGAGTTAATATAAACACCTGACCTTTTATGTCAAGTTCTCAGAACTTTTATTCCAACTTAAAAGGTGGAAAATATCTCAGCGGTGGTGACTAAAGCATCCATAATGCTTTGGGTACCCAGCAACAATCTCTTCCTGACTTTCAGGCACTGAAAAGGCTTCAACCTGTTTACTATATCAAAAAAACCAAACCACTGCTGGCAATTAAACCCTTTCCATTGTAACAAAGCCGCTCATACTTTACACAGATGCAATGTCAACTATAAGGCTACACACAAATAAAAGGACAAACATTTTTCAAGGGCTGCATTCTATAGGGGGAAAATACTGTGTGCTCCATGGAAGAGAGAAGATAAGGACGTGCTTCCCGTGGAAGAAATCCTGCTTTGTGATCTACCACACAGCCTGGCAACCCCACAGCTCCAAGAGAGAAGAGAGGTGTGAGCAGTCATTAGACAATAACAGAGCGTGCTGCATCGGTGCCCCTTGCATCTCCAGGGGCTGGAAGGCATTGACCATCCTTTGACGCACCTGAAACCGCTCTTATTCCAGACAATGGGTGTTGGACTATCAGATGCTGCCCAGGTACTACTCTACTGATCCCCCCAGTCAGCTGTGTCAGTAACAATGGGAACGCGCAACTGAACTGCAAAAATGCAGCTAGGAGTGGGGCCAACATCACAAGGGGCGAAAAGCCCTCAAAAGAGCACCATGGGATTTCTGTTAAAGCTGTGTAGAAAATGTCCTCTGAAAATATTTGAGAGCACAGAAAGAATATTCCCTTCTGTCTTGGGATGAAAACTAACATATCTACAACTACGATTAGTCTGAAAAGCGTTAAACCAAACTTCAGTTCAGGTCAGACAAAAATTTAATTCTGGCCATAAAACCCCCCTCCAAAACCCAAACAAAAACCCTGCAGGGTTCATTTCCTTGCTTTAAACAGATCTGAAATGCAGAAGAGATTACATTTATCTTTCTCTCCTTTGCATTTCAGGTATGTTGTTACTTTAATCTCCTTTATAAGAAATTTAAGCCCTTTCCCAAGGCTTTTTATACCCATGCTTTATCAATCATTTGCCTCCTCAGTCAACTCCACCTACCATCAACGTTGAGCTTCAGAGGCAGACAAGAGTACTGAGTACTTTGAAATGTACTGTTCTGTTTTCTAGCTTCCCACACACAGCTTCCAGCTGACCTTGGGCTCAACTAATCCTTTGCTCCATAACACTGTTCCTCAGCCTGAGGCTCCAGAGACCTGTTGTCCCCTCTATAAGACACACATGAGGTTCTCTGCAGAGAGATGCTGTGTGGCTGGGACCAGCTTCTGGACAACTGCATGTTACTGAATGCTAGATTGACAGTCCTCCAAGGACCTGCCAGACCAGGCTACTTGTCCTGGTTTGGGTTA
>WEIS01055345.1:0-13153 GCA_013389965.1 Todus mexicanus | reverse complement strand
AAAAAAAAAAAAAAAAGCATAAGAAAATGATGCACAAGTTCAACAAAAAAACCCTACTCTTAAGATGAGCCTGAGAGGAAACTACCCTGAGAGATGAGCAATTTGTCTTTCTTGCTAATCTAGAAACTGGGACAAAACTCCAAAAAGGCAGAAAAAGCATCTCCAGTGAGATCAAGGAAACTTTTCAAGTCTAGTGCATTCTCTCATGTCCTTGTGCCTTTGTAAGGCAAGAGAGAACATCTGGGTGACCCTCCAGTAGAACATTACTTCACGATCCAAAAAACCCCTAGTTTCCAGCAGACAGTTTGCTAGTCTGGATAGGTCAGCCACTGACCACTGCAGACACACACACATCTTCAGCTCCACCAGTGAGTACTAGAAGAAAAAACAAACTAAACACACTTCTCATTAGCATCTTGAAACTTTTTTTTTTTTTCTAATACAGTGGTGGCATAAGGGCTCAGGATCAGTTACTGCAGCAATTAAACCTCACAGTCCTGAGAATTCAGCTCCCCTTTCAAACACCTCAGGTAGATTAAAAACATTCAGTTAATGACCATTTCCCCCATATTTGTTGCCCCTTTATACATTCCATCAGTCTGCAGAAGATACCCAAAATCTACATATGGAAGGTCAGCTCAAACCACTTTCTTTCATTTTACTGGCAGGGACTCTGGATGGAAGAAGTGCCCAAGAAAGCTGGTTAATACTCAAGAATCACCTCCACCAAGCTCAGGAGCAATACATTCCAACAAAGAAGAAGTCAGATAAATATTCCAGAAGGCCTGCATGGATAAAAAGAGGAAGAAAAAAATGTTACTCGGACATTTATTTCAATATTTACATTTTTTTTCCATCTTCATAGGAAAGAATACGTGTGTGTCATTGTACAGTAATTAAAATTAAGCCATGCCTTCAGTGTTGCTGGAGTGTTTGTTACTGGAGAAGGAATTCTGAATAGGCCCTGCATTACTGATGCACCAGTGAGTGTGAAAAAAAACAACCAAACAAACAAATAATAAAACCAAAACAAAACAAAAAAAAATCCAAACCAACCAAACAACAAGCGCACCTTAGTGATATACCAACTACAAATGAAAGACATAATTTTATGGATTTGATGAAACAAGGAAGATGCGTTTCAGGCAAAGGCTATTTGAACAGCTTGGATACAACTAACGAGTGTAAGACAGTTGCCAGATGAATTTCCACCGATTCTAAAACAGACAAGAGTGCGCACCATGGCATTTTGAATCCAGGGCAACAAAGTTGGCGAGTTCTTGACCAGTCTTTGCTGGATTTCATGTGGAGATACACAAAATTATGTTTCCTGAAGGCCGCTTAAGACTGGCATTTATAAACCTAACATGTCTGCATCAGGCTAACTGTTGAGTAGGTTGATACTATTGCTTTAGAAACAACCTTGAAGTAACAGTAGAAGTGTAAACTGTTAAGTCATGTGTGATTTCTTTACTAAAATTCAGGCCAGGGTAACTATTGTAACCACTGGGAAACCCACATCAAAGACTATGTTGCTCTAGTGGGAAAATACACTGATTTGCCCACTGCAAGGAACATCCCCTCGAGCCTCTCTGCAGCTTACCTGTATGCATCTTCAGGCTTACCTTGTCCTAGCATGTAAACAGGCTTGTTAGCACAAAAGTACTGCTCTAGATGAAAACCTCAGTTACTCCATCTCTGCCCACAAAAAGGCAGATCATCACAACTTCCTTGATGCCTTTTGCAGGTGGAGACTCTTGGGGAGTACACAAAACTACCACAAGGTAACTCCTAAGAAATTCTTGCAGGATACTTGGGCATAGCACTTGAGCACACATGATCAGACTAGTGGCTAGTTTACAAAGGAAAGAAGGGGCTTACTGCTCTACTTACTGCTAACGGAGTTGCTCCACAGTTGACATGGAAAAGACCAACGTTCACACAACTACAAATTTACACTGGTATCCATAACACAAGGACACAGGAAGCATTAAGAACCAGCTAACAGTAGAACCTGTGTTGGAATGGGTTGAATATTTAGTAACAAAATGAGAACTCCACTTCGGGTTTGAGCAAATCAGAGAAACTACAAGCAAGTGGATTTGATCATTTTCTGGACAAAATGAAAAAAGAAATTCCAGTCCCCAGATGCTTCCTTTAATGTCAAAATTATGAAACACACAACTTCACAGATTCTTTCTGCTTGATAATGCTGGAAACCAGGTGGTCCAAGGGGGAAAGAGAAGAAATGAGCATAAACATAGGGAATTCTTAAGCATTAGTAGTGAACACAAGAAATAAGCTGCTGCCTTTAAGCCTGTCATCAAATGCCATAGTCCCTTGCACTTCAAGGTGTGTTACTGATTGTGAGATCAGAGGATAAACAAGATCATTCTCGTATCTTGAGATATGAGATCAGCCTCTTTCACCAGTGACTGGCACAGCACAGAGCTATGTTCTCAACTTCTGCCAAGCAGCACTATTACTCAGCACTGTTTTGACAGGTGCTTTGCAATCATTCTTCATTTCTTTTCATACACATAAGATTAGATATTTATTCTCCATTACTGCAATTCACTGCCTCTCCTCATCTAGAATTTGCATTGAGTTATTTGTGTGACAGAAGGTAAGGTCCATGGGCATATAGTTGAGCCTACATGAAGAAAATTTTGGCTGCTACCTTAGGAAAAAGTCCTAAATGGGTGCCTCACTAGACCTAATATGAATTAAGATTTAAAAGTCCATTAATAATAACACTATATCAGCAATATAGCTGCTAATATAACTCTTAATAATGTATTAATCCTTAATAGGAACAACTTGACTGATCATCAAACCACACAGAGTGCATGAGTATGCTGCTACTACCAAAATGAACATTCCATAGCTCCAAATCACATCAGATTCTGTAATTCTGCTCATTGTACAATGCTGGTGACAAGGCTTTACACAGGACTGCAAGCAGGCTTCTGGTACTGTTTGTAATTGCTCTATCAAAAGGCAATATGGCAGCCTGTTGGCATGCATGTTCGTATAAAGTCTTTTTCATACAGCAATTCAGAGTCAGCACTGAAGCATCTCTATAATCACCTGCAGGAAGCCTGGCCTCTTCTACTGGCAGCCCATTTGGTCAAGGAACACACACTGCTCTGCAACACTTCAAGAACCTTCCCATGGAGCAAAGCCCCAACTGCAACACCCTGGTACTGAAAGCTGGTGGTTGCCTTCACTGCTGACGTAGCTCAAGCCTCAACTTTGAAATCCCCACTGGGAAAGCGAAGCACTGGATCAGTCTTCTCATAGTCACCAAGCAACATGTAGTTCTTGCCCTCAGTATCTACTGTGGGGGACTCCTCCACAGTGGCAGAAAGTCCATATTGGACCTTATCTGTAGCTGGGTCATGCTGGCAGCATCACTCAAATTCTCAAATGTGAATAAACAGGATCCACTCCACAGGTCCCAGCAAGATAAGTGAAAACTGTGATAGAGAGGTTTAACAGCATCAATGCTTTAAAAAGAGAAGCATGTGTTTAAAAAAGGAAATTCAAAAGTATATCAAGTTCTTCACTAAGTGGTGACCTGGCATCAGCATGATTGCAGCAGCCTGTCTGGGCCTAGAGGACACTCACAGCTTTGACTCTTCCTGACCAGCCCTGTGGGTCTACCCCTACCTGCCCATGGCCCAGGACCCCATGACAGCTGCCCAGGGCCATTAGCCCCTGCCACAGTGATGCCACAGGAGGATCAGCCTCAAGCTCACACAGCCCTGCCTTGTCATGGGCCCTATTGACCCTGTCCCATAGGTTGGCTTCTCACGCAAGCCTTGGATCCGCTTCATCATTTCTCAGGTGCTAAAGGGACGCAGCAAAGTTTGTGGACTCCAGCATTAGTATTTAGGAACACATAGGAAGTGGCCCAGGAAACCGCATAGACTGAGGCAACAAGTGCTTGGGTATGTGCCCCACAGAGGTATGCCCAGCACACGGTAAGAGGAACAGGCATTTGAAGTACCCCATCTCTCAAAGGGAAGGAACCCTGCTGTTATCACTGAATTTCAACCAGATTAAGCCCTTAGCCACTCTCTGTGACCCTGGGGTTGCTTCTCTATCATCCAGTAATACCGTGGAAACAAAATCTCCAGAGAGGTACCACACCTGTGTCATCACTGGAGACAAGAGGCACTAGAAAGCCAGGTGAGAATGCATGAAGCATCCCCAAAAGGCATCTGTCTACATCCCCTATGGTCCTTGGCCTTCTGTGACACTGTAACTATAATTAGGTGTCCCATGAAGGGGAAAAAACAGTGGCAAACAGAATGAGAGGAAGAGACTTTTCCTGTCTCTCTTCTCTATTTCTACTATACAAAAAACAGGAAAGAAGGCGAAATTGGAAGGGCAAAATGTGGCTACTGTACTAGTTTCATCAAAAGATTCTGAGAGCACAGCATTGTTACTGGTTTTTCAAAATCCCTTCCCCTTCCAAAAGCCTTATTAAATTGTAGAAATGTCCAGCCTCTCCCTCCCTTAGCCTCTTTGGCTCCACTGTCCGTGGGTAAAATCTCACAGGTGCTCTTTCTGATTCCCTTATCCCATTACAACCACCTCTGTATAGCCACCAGGCACGTGTCCCACCTCCAACCTCCTCACTGAAGGACAATGAATGACCACTCAAACTAAAGTGCTAGCCTCCTTCCCTGCCTCTTTCACATGTTATTCCCTATGCTTTTGCTACCGTTTGCATCATCAGTTCCTTTGTCCAATATCCATTCAAAGCTGTAAAGTAGTTAAGGTTCGAAAAATTCCTGAATCTTTCCATGTAGGTGTTCATAGCAGACCAAGCTCTGTCTAAAACTCACCAGCCCAAACACTCTAAACCTGCTTTTCTGCTGTTGCTGCCATTCCCAGTGAGCCTGATGTAGCATAGAATTATTGCTATCAGATTTGCTAGCTCATGTATGCAAGGTTTAACAAAAAGCTCAAAAGCACCACATGCCTCACATAGGAAATACATGGTTACAAAACACACACAGCGGAATGCCCTGAGATACCTTGATTTGAGGAAAATCGGACTGTCACAAGGAAATCAATTTGATCTGAACTTACTTGAAAATTTGCGGCTGTATGTCAGTTTGATCCTGGTGAAGTTAGGGGATAGTTTGCATTTTTGTTAGTAACTGGTATGTCCTAAGAGGTACATGTGAGATAGACTGAAATCTTCTCAGATGCTAATCACTTCAACAAAGACAGCAAGATAACAGAGGAGGAAAAGAGTATGCAGTATGTAGTTCAGCAGCTGGATGAACAATTTCAGCCAGAGGAAAGCAGCTACTGGAATGAGACAATTCAAAGCAGAGAGTGCAAAACAATTTGAAGTGAGTTGAGAGAACAACGGAAACGATTTTTTGCTGCTCTAACCTTTTTTCTGAAGATTATCTACAGATTTAAATTTTGAAGCACCTGCTGCTTGCTGAGATTAAGAGAGTAAAAGCCAAATGCTGTTTTATTGATGCATGCAGGTTAATTCCCATTCATCTGCATGATGGTAGGTGTTACAGGAGCCTGGAAGCTCCAGGATTGCAACTAAAGTTGGTTTTGTCCCTTACTTTGCATGGTGAATGTACCCTTATGCCTAGATCTATGATTTACTTTAATTTAAGCTTGTATGTTTCCACAGCACTGTAACTGCAAACTGCCACTTCTGCAGTTTTCCAGTCAGAAGTATTTGGAAATCAAGATGTTGTTGGAATGAGCCAAGGAAAATAATTTGCAGAAATGAGCTCTATTTCTAGGTTTTGATCAGCCCATACCAGCATGTTCTGCTTTTTCCTACCCTTATGTATAGGGAGGGTGATTTCTAGGAAGTATCCCAAGCACTACGGGAAGAGTTCAAGAAAGGTCTGAGCCCCACTGCAAGGCTGACAGACACTTGAAAGCCCCCACCAGTTGTATGTGCACACTCATTTCAGGGAAGGAATACATGATCCTATGAATATCCTCAGCCTGAAAGAATTATTTCTCCTCTCTGGGTGCTTGAAAACACATACTGACCTGTTTGCCCTTCTTCTTGTAGACAAACCTACACGGAAAAATGCTTCAGCTCACTAATTCATGACATAACATACTGTCTGTAACTCTCATTCCAGGTGAGGAAGCAAGAGCTCTCTGCCTGCAATTCACAGGCAACGCCTGTTGCTGAAGAGCTCTATAGTACTACAGGTGAGCTCTGCCAAACATATTCCTCTGGGCCATTTTTTCTGCATGGAAAAAGTGGTTGCCCCGCTATGTTATGGTTCCACATTAGCTACAGATCTCACTGTAAGAGCACAGAGCCATTGCACAACATAAAATAGATCCAATGCAGCCACTCATCTTCTGGCCCTGACACACACTCCAGAGTTAAGTAAATGCCATTTGTAACGGCTGCTCTTAGCACATTTCTAAAGGACAGCAACAATTCTTGTGAGGGTCCAGCACTCATCTTAGCATGTTCCACACGCTCCCTTCTCATCTCCCTTTCTATAGTATGTCCAGAAAGTTTCTCCTTCCTCTCCTCTTTTGATCTCAAGATTCAAGATTTCCCTTGCCAAGAGGATGTTTATCTTCACTGTAGAGAAAAGTTTAGCTAAAATCATAGTTCCACAGATAATGGTATCAGCTTGGGGCACTGTAAGATCATTTGTAATTAGTCATGTGATCCAGATAATGTGAAAGCACGCAGCTGCAATTCTATTGAATTTACCTAGGTGTTTCCCTGACCTATGGGACTGCAGATCATGCCTGATCAAACATTTGATGCTAGGAAAGCTTCCTCTATCAAAAAGCAAAGCAAAGCACCTTGAACCCACAGAACAAGTTTCTAGATGTTCCACCATGCCACACAGCCACGAAGTTTATAATCTTATTATCCAATATACAGGATAGAAACAATCTGGCACCCAAGAGGAGTTTGGAAACTCCACTTCTAAACTAGCACCCCAAAATGGAAGAAAACCTTTTCCATGCTCAAGACAAGTGAATTTCAGCCTCTCCCTGCTGGCTCTTAAGAGAATTGTGCATGCTGCTGTGGGGATTACTAAAGGTCACTAAAACACAGGTCTGCTGTTAGCATGCATGTACTTTTGCAATGTAAAATTGTGCATTCTTACTGGAAAACTTGCAGAAAGACACCTTTTTTTGAAAAGATTAAAAAAGTCTGCAAATAGCTATACAAGACCTTCACTTTTGAACTACTACCCCCTGATCTTCTCAGCCAAACAGAAATTGATGCTCTGAAAATGGCTGTGGTCCCTCTTCACTGTCACACTGCTCCTTACTACTTTCCCAGTGTCTCTCGACACCCCGCTCTTCCAGAGCAGACAGAGGGAAGCATTTTTTCTATACACAGCCTGGAGGAATATTGCAATTAACTCTAGGAATATGCAAGGAAAGGTTCATAAATGTGCTCTCTAAGGTAGTAGTCCTCTTTCCCCCATATCCTCACAGTGCTGAACGTTGCCAGACTAACGTCACACATTTCTCCTTCAACCTGCTTCCCATGTTAATAGGTCAGCTGGGGAAGTCTTAGCTTCGGTTACAGATTTCAAAAGTCAAATCCTCCCAAACCAAAGGTGATGAGTTGAAGATTATTATCTTCCCAACTTCTGGCTTATAGGAAGCTGTAAAGAAACTGAAGACACAGCATACTGTTTGACATTGAATTTTGAGTATCAACACTACCAAGCATGCAAATAAACCTGACAGGCAAAAGGTGGAATGAAGTTTCTGACAAACTGGGAATCCAGAAACCTCCCCAGAGAACCCACCTCATTTTTAAAAGCAAAAGAACTACTCCAAATAAACTCTGCAAACTTCGTGCTAATTTCCCTGGGCTCTCCCAATATGTGCAGGGGTATGTAGCCCAGTCACACACACAGTAGCTTGAAAAGATTTCCGCAGCCATCTAAGATGATGGTAACATACGTACCCATCACACTCTTGTGTTCCGCTCTCAAGCAATAAGGAATAGAATAACGTCTTCTGTCCTCACTTAATTATTTTTCCAGGATCTTAATGCCAAAATAACAGGCTGAGGACAATGATGGGTCAAAGGATTTTCACTTGGGAGAAAAAAAAAAAAAGAGTAAGAGATCAATGAGTCTTGAAAGTCAAGAACAATCTTTTTTCAATAGATCCCACTTACAGTAATGAGAGCTAACATTGCTGGTCTCTCATCCAGACTTTTTGAGCTGTCAAAATTAAGTATGACCAGAGAATCTGCTAAAGGATCTCATGTTTGAGTCTTTAGGTTTAAAACACCTATTCACATTGATGGGACAGTTTTGCTTCATTTCAGGATAATTAGGCTCATCATAAAAAAAAATAATTGCCAAACAACACCCTTAAAGCAAAGGCCTTGAAAGTCTACAACCATCTATTTTAAATAGATGTGGGATGATGTTTCATGGCTTTGAATGGAGTACTTTGACTGAGAAGATTGACATATAGCTTGCCTTTGTAAGTTGAAATAATAGCCACTAAAAAGTCACCTTCACTGATAAGTAATAGACTGAAGAAGAAAATAGTGGTCCAAACAATGGTTTTGTCAAATGTTGAAATACATAAGTCCTATAGTGATGAAATCTTCATGGTTAGACAATAAAGGTTTGTTCTGAGAAACTGGATTCATATTGTACTGTAACTGACAGGCAAATACTACTGCAGAAAGTACCTCTCTCCTATTGTAAAAGAAGTTCTAACAATGACAAACACTCCAGAGTAACTAAAAGTTAAGATTGTCTAAGGCACTTTCTTTTCAGCTTTGGAAAGTATTTCCACTTAACTGCGTAACTACTGACACAGAAAAACTTTGCAAGTAGCACTCTCTAAGTATCTGTAAAATAACCTGTTTCCACAGATGTTGCTCAGATCTGCTCCACACCATGAGCTGAGGAATATCCAACCTAATGGAACAGTAATTCTAAATTTCGCTACATACCATCATTTCGGATAGTAGTACTGACTTCTGGTGATCATGTGGACAGAGAATATAAAAAACAGGGCTACCAGGGTTAAGCTGAGAATACTACCATTATCTGAGCACTGTCTTGCCTACTTTCCCTTAAGTCCATGACTTCTGAGAGACAGTGTTGTCCTGGTTTGGGTTAGAAAAGAACAATGCTGTTCTATGATTTATTTATTTTTTTTCAGCTAGGTCTGTCTGAAGTTAGCAGAATGTTTTTGCAGAATGTCTGCTTCTAGCAGTGATAACACTCCATGTTTATAGTTAGTACCAAAGATTGGTATGCAAACCAAGGTCACTGCTAGATTTTGTGTACCACATGAGAGGTGCAGAAAAGTAAAGGCTGCACCTTCAGGGAGGAGCAAACAGGACAGGTGACCCTAACTTAGCCAACAAGGTATCCCATCCCATATACGTCATATTTGGTATAAAGCTGAGGCATCACGAGGGTCTCGACCCTCCTTCTTCTTTTGGCCCTTTCGCCATTTTGCCCTTTGTCTTCCATTTCTTTGAGATTGAGCTGCTCTCTCAGCTCTGGGACTCTTCCTCGCTCGGTTTGGCCTTGGCAGCTTCAGCTTTGCCCTGAGGCCTCCAGCCCCAGTCGCAGCCCCCATCTCCGGCCTTGGTTGAGCCCCAGCTTCTGGGTCGCATCTCTGAATCCATCTCCCGGTTCCCATCTGCTGCTGGACCCTTACAGCATCAGTGGTGATGCTGACATATTTACCATCGGGGAAGAAGGGGGGTGTGTTTGGGTTTTGTATGTATTTGAATATATTTACTTTTTTTTTTCTCCAGTAAAGCTGTTCTAGTTTCCTTTCCTAATTGCTAAGTCTCTCTCCTTTATTTCCTTTCTCCCCTTTTTGGGTGGGGAGGGGGAGAGAGCGTTCTGTTGCAGATTTGGGGGGGGCCAGGACCCCAAACCGTGACAAGTGCGTATCAGCTAAGGAAACGTCTGAAGTAATTGCTATCAGTATTGAGCTATTCTGTACTTGAGAACAAAGAGATGGTTTGCTTTGCCTTAAGTCACAAGGAGGTCCACCTCAGGAATAAATATCTATGGAATACTTGGAGGTACTATAGATAGCTTTAGGATCCACTTTGAAAATCATCTTAAACTGATCTCAGGCTGTATTCTTGCTGAACTTAATAGAATCAACCTTTTCAACAGGGGGATAGTCTTAATAACCTTAAGCTGATGATCAAAATATACCTGGAGAGATCATTTGTGAGAAATGCAGGCTCTCTTGCTCATATGGTCTGTCAACTGCTTGCTCTCCCTACAGGGATGCACAGCGAGCAAATTTACTGACTTGTGATGCTTAATTATGTTAGCTTCATAACAGAAAGGTTATGCATACATTAGCTTCCGAACATAAATGGTTTCATTCCACTGAAGCATGTCCAAAGAAGGGGAATGAAGCTGATGAGGGGTCTAGAGAACCAAGTCTTACGAGGAGCAGTCGTATGGGTTGTTTAGCCCAGAGGAAAGGAGGCTCAGGGTAGACTTTATTACTCTCTACAACTATCTAAAAGGACGTTGTAATGAGATGGGGTTCGATCTGTTCTCCCAAGTGACAAGCGACAGGACAAGAGGAAGCTGCCTCAAATCGTGCCAGGGAAGGTTTAGGTTAGATATTAGGAAAAATTTCTTCCCTGATAGGGTTGTTAAGCAGTGGAACAGGCTGCCCAGGGAAGTGGTTGAGTCACCCTCCCTGGAGGGATTTAAAAGACATGTAGATGAGGTGCTTAGTGACATGGTTTAGTGGTGGGATTGACACTGTGTGGTTGATGATTGGACTTGATGATCTTAAAGGTCTTTTCCACCCAAAATGATTCTCTGTTTCTATGATTCCCCTTGCTTCCTTAAGGCTGTTAGATAGTCCAGGCTCTGACACAAAATGTTTCTTTTCAATTAAAGATTCACAAAACAGCCATAACAGTTTTCAGTTCTCAAACAGCTATATGAAGTCTGAAACTTGATCCCACTCCATCTATCAGAAAATGATGTGACTGGGAGATTAGTAAGCTCTAGTTCTCTTTGTAGATAAACATTTTTCTAGTCTTTCCACTACAAAAAGGATAAGAAAGATTCTCAGAGTCTTAACAGCAGACTGGCACTGTTAATATTCTGACTACACTGACATCTTCTGTCTGAAGAATGACTAAGCAAACTGTCACAAATACATAAGCTGCTAGATATCCCAAAGGACTGCTGTTTTCATTTCTGATGACCTTCGATCAACTTGCAAGTCCTATTATCTGAAATCTTTTGGGTGGCTGAAAGAGAAGGAAGGGTCCTTATCATTCTGAAATCCAAGACACGAAGGTCTCCAAGGGACTGTCTTTACAGCTTCTTCTTCCTGGAGTGCAAGTGACAAGAAAAATCATATTCAGATTGTTCGTTCAAGGAACTGGTTCCTCCACAGAGTACCTACCATTTCTCAAATCACCTCCTTGTTCTTAATTCAGAATACCTTCTATGGCTGTTTTAGACATTATCTCAACTGGCCAACAACTGACTTGGAGGACACTCTCTGACAGAAAAGGCAAAAGGAATCTCCCATGAGCAATCAACCTGTAGAGTCTATCTCCACAGAGATAATTAGCAAGTGTGCAGCAACACATGCATGATACACTACACTGAAGAGGGCTTTACTGTCTAACCTGTTAAGAAGGACATCCTAAGAGGACTTCAGAAAAATTCAGGTCTTCACCATTCAGACCAAGAAAGTATCTTTATCCTAGCATACAGTCAGAACTCCTCTTCTTTTGTCCTTCTTCGGCTCCCATCTTACATTTCCTCTCTCTATGCAGTTATAGATTCAACAGAAAGATTTTCACAAGTCTTGCCCATTCCACTTGCCTTGATGGTATAGGCACTGTAAGAGTATGAAATACAGATGAAGGGTCTCAGCACCATTTC
Organism: Todus mexicanus; assembly: GCA_013389965.1. Classification (NCBI taxonomy): domain Eukaryota; kingdom Metazoa; phylum Chordata; class Aves; order Coraciiformes; family Todidae; genus Todus; species Todus mexicanus. The sequence goes on along the minus strand of WEIS01055345.1, from coordinate 1,232 downwards.
TTCTTCCTTCACCATGAGACAATTTTGAAATGAGAGGCCATGACTACCACGCTTGGTGCCGAGATCAGTGCTTCTGGGCCACACAAGGGACTGTCTGCAAATGACATACTCTAGTCCTAGTAAGACAGATACCAATATGCTCAACACAGCATGTCCTGTTCATAACATAACTTTATATGGCAAATGTTGGCTTTCATCACCTTAACTTTATGCCTTTGAATATCTCACACATTAGTCATAACTCTTGCAGAGCCTCTGCTAGATCTAGACTCTACAATTTCATCTAAGTCATACGAATGCATTAAACACATCTTGTTTGGAAGCTGTAAAGGCTTACACCTGGACTGTACTTAAAACTGCTATGGTATTCCACATAGCTTTGAAAGAACTTTGTACGGATTTTTGCAACTACAAATTTCCTCTTCTGAGTACAGTACAACCGCAAGGAAAAAACAAATAGCTTTTAAATTTGCATACACAATGCAGCTCTAAGAAGTATTGCGACTACATACAAGAAACTCTAAGTAATAAAAACAAGGCAGGGAATAAAACATTCTAAAATTCCTTATGAGCAATTTGAAAAAAGATCTTATGTGGCCTATTCAGACTATATAATCTATCAATTTTATACGGGAGAATCATGGTTATTAACTATTCCTAATTGTAATGAAGATATGAAGTACAATTTTAGCTTCTACTCATGTAAACATAACTATACATGCATAAACTGCAATTGTATTTCAGGAAATCAGTGCTATCACTTGTAAATCTATACACCTCAGTTTCTAAATGACCCAAGGCCTTAGTTTCAATGTTGGTTCTTTTTAAACCTATAGCAGTTTTACACATGGAAACTGGTAAAATGGACTTAAAAACAGTGCTACTACTAATTATTTTTTAAAAAACCTTAACATGCAATGCAAAAAATATTCAGATGAATTTTATAAATTTCCATGTAACTCAGATTAGCTAATCATGCCAGACAGCAGTATGAATTTTCAAAAATATGATTAGAGAGCTACCAAAGTACTAAATTACTCTACATGAATAAAAATAGTAGACTCTGAAAATTATCATGCTGCCTCTTCAGTCTAACTTGCCCACTGAAAAAAATGGTAGCATGCATGTCACACTCAGAAAAACTAGCAAGTCATTCTAGCCAAATGTTCTGCTCAAAGCAGAGCCAACTTTACATACAGGTTGTGTCATTCAATAGCGCTGTTGCTGTTTCT
>WEIS01055343.1:12911-33267 GCA_013389965.1 Todus mexicanus | reverse complement strand
ATCATTCTGGTTGCCCTTCTCTGTACACTTTCCAGCGCCTTGATGTCCTTCCTATACTGCTGTGCCCAGAACTGCACACAGTACTCAAGGTGTGGTTTCACCAGTGCACAGGGGCACAATCACTTCCATGGTCCTGCTGGCCACCCTATTCCTAATACAAGCCAGGATGCCATTGGCCTTCTTGGCCACCTGGGCACACTGCTGGCTCATTTTCAACCAGATGTCAATCAACACCCCCAGATCTCTCTCCCCTGGGCAGCTCTCCTGACATCCCTCCCCAGTCCTGTAATACTGTTGGGGGTTGTTGTGGCCAAGGTGCAGCACCTGGCACTTGGCCTTATTAAAACTCATGCTATTGACCTTGGCCCTTGTCACTGTCACCTCAGTGCCCTTTAACAGACTTAAGTAATATAAGCACACATCGTTTCTTTCTACAGTACTCATTATATGCTGCTGATGTAATTTCACATAGAGTTTGTTTGTAGGGGTCTATGGGCATTAAAGCTTTGCATCTGGTTTTGGTGGTGATGTTGGAGGTCGGAGGATGAAGGAGAATCCTGCTTTTCTGGGCAACCAGGGTCCAAGGTGCCTCTTTTTCAGTGTTGTCTGCTACAGGAACATGGTTAGAAACCACATATCTATCTCCATCTCGGCTCCTTTAATGCTGTGGAGCCTTATGACTGTTTCTTGCAACTCAGCCACCTGGCATAACAGATCGTCAACCTGTGCATAGCAGTATTTTGTTAATTTTTATTTAGTTTGTTGACAGATGGTTTACTGGATTATCTGAATGGTAAAAGAACTTACTGATTATTACTCATTTTCATTTTTTACTAGCAAGCTAATTTCTTCCGTAAAAGCAAAGGTGGTTCTTCATTCAATTTGCTTCATTTTATTTTACCAGCCTGCATATGACACCCTTCATGCATTTACCACTTTCTCCATAAATTATCTTCTTTTCACTTATTCTGGTTTCATATTATTGGGAATTTTCCCCCTTTTGACACACACACACAAAAATATTCCCATATTCTCAGCTAATTCATGGCAACACGACTGAAACAACGAGATTAAATCCTGCGGCATGCAAGTCCCAATTTCTACACTGTGCAGTAGACTGCATTTCAGAATAGATTTAATCTGGTTCATGAAACCAGCTTGAGGTTGTTTGGAGGTTCAGCCAGGGGCTTCAACTCACATGTGCTCAAGGTGTAGAGGTGTGGGAGGGAGCCACCAGTGGTGCTCTGTTCTCCAAGGCAACCTGCCTTGCAGGCTCCAAAACCTGCCCAGAAACTGAACCAATGTGTGGTAAGTGGGAACAGCCAAGGGATTTGTTTCAGGATTGTGCTGCTGCTTCAAACCAAAGTGCTATGGTAGATGATACTCAATGCAGCAGACATAACCAAGAACTTTTTTGTGACATTCAGCTTAAGCCCGTAGCAACTTTCATTCTGACTCGGCACAAGAAAAGGCAGGTTGGTCTGTTGTCGGCTTTTTTATTTAGTTGTTCTTCAGTGTGCTCTGTTGCTTTTATGAATTTTGAAGAAATTGTCTCTGAGTTAGAAGTGCATTAATTCTCTTTAGAACCTCACATAAAGAAAACATCGTACTTCATCTACAATCTAACGATTCACTTTATCTTGTATACAATAGTGGTTTAAACTTTACTTCATTTAACAATATATATCATCTCTCATCTTTGCAAACTGGAAAAGAAATACTGTGAAATTACTACTTGGGGAAACATACTCATTTCCTGTATTCTCTGTGTAATTTGTTTCCTCTAGTGATATGGAAATTTGGATGTTGTTTACCTTGAAAATATTTGAAATTATGTCTAAATACCGTGAATATGATAGCACTGCATTTACTAACCGGACTAAATGTACAATATTAATTTCTTCAGTGGAAAGTAAAATCAAATGAAAATAGCATTTAACAAACATCTCTCTATGTTTTTCTTGCCATTTTTTTCAGATGGTGTCTGGGGAGATTCATTTGGCGTGGCTCTATTACTAGTACCAAGTAACAAAACAGTTTTACCTAAAAGGAGAGGGAGAAGACATAAGCCTGAAAAATTACTTGCCTTCTCCTACTGGAAATACTATTTCACCCCTGGCTAGCTCCTCCACACTTCAGCAGCAACAGCCTTAAAGCAATCCTTCCTCCTCCTGCTGCTTCCTTGGGCAATTATTACATCTTGTGCCCGGATGAATACGCCTTTGCCTAGCTGATTAAATATACCTGAAATTAGTAGGAAAAGCAATTTTTGCTGTGTGCCCTGTAGTGAGACAGAAGGGCCTGTGAAGGTGCTTCCCATCTAGAAGTGTTTGATTTGGCCCTCCTCGGTTTGATGTAGGGAAGAATATATTGTTTCTGGATTGCTTTTTCCTATACGTCCTTTCCAATCCTACACATTAATGAAGAAAAATGATACTATTTTTATGCATCATGGGACTTGTTCCCATATTATATCTTAAGTAATTTCTTCTTTAAAACTTCCTCATTTACTTTAATAAAGAATGTTAACGTCAGTATTCTCACTGCTGCACTATATATATATATATTAGGACATCTCTAATGCCCTTGATTTCTCCTGCTCTCTTTCTGTGGCACATTGTAATTTCTGGGGCTTTTTTTAAATTCTAATTAATTATAGGATGTTGGGATTTATTAGCTTGGAGTCTATGACATGTAAGTGGTGTAGGGTTGGTGCTCTGCAGTCCTTTTTAAACTAACTGTGTGTTAAATTTTTGCAGTCAGGTGGACTCCCTGTTTGCACCAGTGATAAATGAAATAAATCCAGGAATAAAAGCTCAAGTGCTGAATTTGCAGACATTCCCACTGCTCCCCTGCTAGCACACTCCCTGGCACGGCTTTAGACTGGGGGAGCTGAGGCTCCCTACCTGATGTGCAGGCAGGGTGCAGGGGGTACTAGTCAGAACAAAAGTCCCTCTGCTCTACAGACTCCCTGACCAACACCCCACAAGGCTTCATACACACACATCCCTGAACATCACCCCACTACAGAACACAGTTCTTCCATTTACAGTATGGAAACACCAGTCTGTCAGGCTGCAACAATGCCCTCACCTCATATCCATCATCTTCAATTGAAAAAACAAAACAAACAAAAAAAAACCCAAAACACAAAACTCAATAATGACATTTTAGGCTACAGGAGCCTTCCGCACAGGATTACCCCTTTGGGTCAGAATTACAGAGTGTAAATACGGCCTGGCCTAGTCACTTGGCCTCAGAGACAGGGAACGGTCCATGGCTCTGTTTCATTCAGCAGTACAGGCAAGGCCACTACTCCAGACAGGTTCTAGCACCTTAATCCTACAATTCAGAATTGTCTGATACCCTCTACCTGTCTTTCTCCTATACTTAAAGGACATTCTGAAATACTAAGTGCCTAACGTGACTGTATTTTTTAACACTGGTTATTTAAATCTGAGATGACACAGTCAAGGCTGGGGATTCCTACAATAGCTTCATTCTTGTGTCAGACAGATGTCACTATCATTGATGATCCTAACTCACACTGGCTATACTGTAATTTTACATCCTAAATAAAGTTTAATTGCATGTAAGACGGAGAGTTTTTTAATGAAAATTTGGTACATGATGAGGCCATGAGGCTAAGGAACTGCTAATGAAATATTTAAGATAACAAACACAGTGTTGGCCACAAATATTCCACAGAATCCAATTTACATTACTCCTAGCTAAAATTAGCCCAAACCTGGTTTTTTATACTTAAAATCATGCTGCTATTACACTTTACCATCACATGACTTTCCTAGAATCCCTTCTTCTGGAAGTTAATACTCTTCCTATGCCAAGTGCATTACTCTTCTGTTTCTTGACTTTTTAATAATGAGGTATCTGAGTTCCATGTGTCCTAAACATATACCATATGAAGTTTCTCTAATTTTGAAATTAAAAAAATCAAAGTTTTTCTTAGCTGCATCTGTGACTTGCACTGGAATGTCATATTTGCTGGCATGGTTTTACAGCTGAGAAAACAAGATTTTAAAATAGCAAATATAGGAATGAATGAGAAAAATAGTGTCTTGTTATGGTAACATATGACATACTCTATGAGGTCTGCACACATATCACTTTTCTAGTGACTGAGTGAATGTGCTCATACTCTGTATGTAAAACTCACCTGTTCATTATTACATACCTATATATTAAAGGTTGGAAGAGATGATCCTTGAGGTTCTTTCCAATCTGGTATTCTATGATTCTGTGATACATATATTAGTAGCTACCATGATATCCTGTATAATGTATCTATGAAACAGCACTGAAATAGGCAATCCTTCTGGTACCAGAAGGAATTTTTAAACAGCCTGAAGCTATGAAGAGCTATTGTCATTTCCCACATTGCCAGAAGAAAGACCACTGTTAAGAATATTTCCAAGGGCAGAGAGTGAAATACTTCTGGCTACTCTTCAGACCCTAGGCAGGTCCCCGGTGTTAAACACATACTGAAGTTAGAGAGTGGTAAAGCGTTAGAGATTGGCTGGGACAGCCACAGACTCTCAGTAAAGCAGAATGCCACTACAAACTGGATGTCAGAAAGACTGTATGGGGTAACTACAATCTTCGAAATGACAAATCGGAATGATTTATCACTGAGTAGCTGCAAATTGAGCATCTGTTTTTAAGACACATATGTGGGAGAGCTGCTGCATTTGGCACTAGCGAGATCTATTCCAGCACAATGCAGAGGCTTCTGGCCAGTATTCTCCAAAAGATGAACTCGGATCACAAGCGCAAAGATGGCTGCTAAAGGACACAAAGGGAATAGAAGTCTAACTAGGACAGAAAATTCTAGTTTGTTTATTGGGATAAATATCAGAGAAGTTATGACTGCTTTCTGTATACCATCAGGGAACAGACACGAGTCAGAAGAAAAGTCATGTCAATTAAAGGGCACTAAATCTGAGCTGGCCAGAAATTATTTTGGCCTTGAAAGCAGAAATCAGAGTAGAAGGACAAACCCAAAGGAAAACTGTTTTAAAAGAGAGTAGGGACTGCATAACAATAAGACACTATCCTCTAAGGAAGACAGGAGATATACCTGAGTACATATATTCAGAACTAGAATATATCCTGAGCATCAAATGATAGTGTTTACAAAAAAAATCACAATTAAAGTTTACAAATCATTGCAAAATAGATCTTAAAAAATAAACACAAAGATAACTTGTTCCAGGAATCATCTGAATGAACAATTTCCTGAACAATTTTATTGTATTTGGGTAAAAATCAGTGTGGCACCAGGAACATGTATCTACAGATTCATGTGGTGGTTAGTACATGTTCCACAAGTGTACTGTCTTATATGAAAATAACTAGACAGAAAATAGAAATTAAATATATCTCACATGTGAAGTATGTTAATTTATATGAGAAATAGAAAACTGTATTTTTTTTCGAAGATCTAACAACAACAAAAAAGAAAACCCCAACTTTAAAAGGGGCTTTTTACTCAGCTTTACTGTGCAAACACTTACCATTCAGAAGACATCTTTCTACAAATATCTTTTAGTAACTCCTGTCTAGTCTGAGGATGGCTATTGGAGGACAATTTATGGGTCAATGCATTTTTCAGAAGCAGATATTGTGATCTATGAGCAATACTCACAATTCAATTAATTATTTTTGACTGATAGAGGTAATAATGATGATATACTCAATTTAGATTGTCAAAAGGTGCTTCATTTGGTACCATGTGACCTATTGATTATTAAGAAAGTAAAATGACACAGTCTTCATTAAAAATTAAATATCCTTCCAATTCAAATAATTAAAACTTGCTTATTAATAACAGGTTGAAAGTCCAAATTCAAATTAAGAGCCAAAATATTTCATTTAAATACTTTGAATACTGTATAATATGAAATTACGCTTACCTACCCTTAGTGACAGTTTAGTTTTCTGGGACTTCAATGATGGGGGAAGCATTTATCCCACAGCATTCTGAAAGGCTCACAGAAATTCATGCAGAAATGTCTTCTTCCATAGGTAAAACCATCTTATAGAATCAACATGATTTTGAGCAAGTTAATTATTTTGGTATCCCAATGACAACTCAGCTGTTGACTGTTTTTTCTTAGGTGACATCTGCAGATGGTCTGGCATCATAGATGCTTTGTGCTACAGACAGACTTCACCCTTTGTGAGAATTGCCTGCTACGAAATTAAGCCTGATGTCTTTTTATAGCATTCCTCAATCATTCAAGCAGACTAAAAAGACAGTGAACTCCAACCTCTGTTCCTTCAAATCCCTTCTCTACTGTGATGCTTACAAAAGAATAAGAAGGCAGTGGTAGCTGACGGCTACTCTCAATAGTGTTGCCAATATGGTTTTTTATTACCTTGTGCTCCTTGGCTGCCCCCATACAATTTCTATCTCTTGTAAGCTGTATGGAACAGGTTCTGAGTGCACAACACAGAGGGAAATGGAAACTGGGCAATTACGGGTAATCTTGCAAAAGAAAGAAATAATAACAATTCCTCCACCAACATTAAAATCCCTACTCCTACCCAAACCCCAACCACAGTGCCTGCCTCCTCCCACAACAGACACTTTTGCCAGCTCAGACAGGGCAAGGTGAAAGAATTTTTTCCACAACTTAATCATAAAAGCTTTCTAAGGATATAAGCGGATGCACATTTTACCTGTGTAAAGTCATTGTGTGGTGTTATGTATGGAGAGGAAAGAAAAAAGTCCGCTGTCAAAAAAGTCCAGCTTGGTCTTTAAAAGCAATAACACCCTTAATTGAAATCTCCTGAACAAACATGATCTGCTGGAGTGCTGAGTGCATTTAAGTTCTCCTACAAATGGCAAATATGGCTGTGTCAGGTTCTGTTTTTCAATGGAATTGTTTCACAACCTTTCATTTCACTGGCCCTTTCTTGACAGGACAATTTGTGGAAACGAGTGTACAAGACCAGGCAGCTTTGTAGCTTACTTCTGAAGAGCAGCTATGTTACAGTGACACTCCAGACAAGACCTGCACTGGATACCCGTGTGCCGTGCCAGTCCTGACTTAGAGACCAGCAGGTACACAGCTGCCCATCCTGAGAGGACTGAAACAGACAGGAGGAAAGATGCACAGCTCTGCACTGATCTGTCTCAACAGCATGGTAGTATCTAAAGGAGGCTTACAAAAAGAATGGGGAGGGACTTTTTATAAATGCCTGTAATGATAAGACAAAGGGTTATAGTTTGAAAATGGAAGAAAGCAGATTTAGATCGGAAATAAGAAGGAAATTCTTTACAGTGAGGGTGGTGAGACACTGGAACAGGTTGCCCAGGGAGGCTGTGGGTGCTCCATCACTGGAAGTGTTCAAATCCAGGTTGTATTGGATCTTGAGTAATCTGGTCTAGTGGGAGGTGTCCCTGCCATGGCAGAGGGGTTGGAACTAGATGATCTTTAATGTCCCTTTCAACCCAAATCACACTATGATTCTATCACTTTGAGAGTAATCAGGTTTCTGAGGCTTTTCAAGGGCCAATAAAAGAGGCATAAGGCACCTTATAAACACAGAAACAGACAGAGTTCCAAAGGCTGAGAGCTACTTTATTCTCAGGAAAAAAAAAAGTTGTTTATAAACATGCTTTTAATATTTAGTTAGATTACCCCTCTCCATTTCACTCTTCCCTTTCACGTGTGCATGAGTTTTACACCGTAGTAATTAGAAAGTACCATCTGCATAACAAAATCCCCAGAAACAACTGCACAGCCTGTGATTATTAGCTCGCATTTCTAGAGGAACAATACAGCTTGCATTAATGCTTTACTGAAGGAAACCCATCTGTCTTCTCAGACAGGAGTCTGTCTTTTGTGCTCTCCTCACACGGCAAAACACTGTATCTTACCATATCTTAACATCTCACAGTCTCTAATGTATCTATTCCCTCAGAGAGCCAGTGAGGTGAAAAGTTCTATCACCCCATTCCGCTTGTGGGAATTGAAGCAAGGCAACACATCTACGCAGCCAAGTAATGCAGTCCTTGAGCAAACTCCCTCATGTGGTTCCCAAACCACCTACTCTGCATAATGCGAGTTCATTGCTGCTGTCTGGAGTCAACACATGAGGGAAGACAGTTCACTTCAGGGACTGCCTCTAATACCAAGGTGACAGGCTTGGTTCAGTCTGTATTGAACAGTCCTCTGACTGATGTCATCCCATCCCTAAACTTATGCCTACATGGAGTCTAGGACACGCAACATTTTTTGTGCATGAAAAACGTATCACGCTGGGGGGTGCTGCACTTCACACAACTAAAACTACAGATACCCTCAAAACGTACAGAAAATAACAATAACTAAGTGTTGGGACTACCACAGGTGTCTGAGAAGAGACCCAAAGGCCAAATGATAAATACTGTGGTCCTGGCCAACCAGCTTGAGAAGGGATGAGCTGTGTGGCTGTGAACTGCTTTCTGCTACTTAGCTGTCATGGCCTGAAACACGCTGTCCCCCTTCTCAGCACTTGGTGCTGGCCCTGGAGATCTGCTTGTGGAGGGACAGCACCCCCCAGCCAAGCCCCCTCCTTCACCTGGGAGCTTTTATTGAGACAAGGCTTGACAGTGCCTTAGGAGACAGGGATCTCTGCTAGGGATGATGGATGCAACAGAAAAGATAACGCTATCGACCCAAAGTCATGCTAGAGGCCACCTAGGATTTCTCAATTTCTTATTTATTAATATCTATTCTTTAATGTTCATCCTAAAACAGCACTCCCCATGCTTGTCAGCTGTTACAAGGCACACGCAGTAACTGCAAGGCTGAACAAGACAGGGAGGCAGTGCTCTGCTGACCACTGCCTCTGGCTTTTCAAGTATCCATGTGCATCGCCTGCAGACCCTGTGCCTGCCTATCTGGGGCACCCAATGCACTCCCCATCAGTCAGGCACTGTCAGTCCACAAATCTGCCTTTAGGAAAAGGTTGAACTTTGTCAAAGCCAGGCACACGATTTAATTGCAAAGCTCCTCCTAACTGGCAGCTATATAGCTAATTGTCCATCTGGATTATAAAATCTCAGGAACAACGTACTACATAAACACAGAATTACCGTATAACATAAGCAGTGTGTGCAGAAGGGAGTCACAATCACTCAGTGACTGGCAGCAGTCAGAATATCTCAACTGATAGAGCTAAATAAATTCCACACTGCTAAAGATAATGAATGTATTTGCATATCACAGCACAGAAAATATAAGATCATTTATGGATATTTCCTCACCTTTAGCTTAGATTTCAAGTGAAATTTAATGTTCACTAAAATAGAGGTGTGGACAGCCAGGAAAAGTGAAGTGCCCATTTGCTTAAGGAGGCTGATGAAGCCATTCTTGTTTCACGCATGTATTATAATAGACTCTAGTCCCCTTAAAAGCTATGCACTATACACATCATGTAACAGTAAAGTGGGCTAGATTTGCAGACACGAACAAAATCTAACCTCCTGCTGAAATCAGTGATTTCTTATGTCAAATACCAACAACTCTGTGTTATAAAACTTTTCCTTGAATAAACTAAATTTTATACAACCCCAAAGAAGTATATACTATTCTGATACTAAAATCGGTGATGGTGCTCCCTTCTGCATTTTAACTATTTCTGACCATCTAAAGGAAAAAGAGTGTTGCTGGACAGTGCGTTTTGTTTAGTTTTATTCCTTGATAAGGTCTGAGTAAAAATTTGGCCCTTTCATACCGAAGCTATTTTAAAAATAAGCTTTAAATAGTAAAAGGGACAGTCTGCTCTCTAAGATAAGCAGGACAATTTGCACTTTAAAAAAGTTAAGGTCTCAAAAACGTGTATCTAAATCTCATTTCAAATCCAGTCACAAAAACTTGTCTCTTTTATGGTGCTCCCCATTCCCTTATCTTTAGGCATTTTGTGTGTGTGTGTGTTTAAGTCTTAACAGATAATTCATAAAACAAAATCAAATGTTTGTGAGTGTAAAAAAATGCTGTTGTTTGAATGTAGTCTTATTCTAGGCTTTTTTTCCTTAATCCTGCAATAACCTTTAGACTGCAAATTTTCAGTAAAAGAAGAAAAAAGATACCATTTCCCTTTAAAGCTAAGAATACTATGCCAATTTTACTAGAAAAAAATACAAGATAATGCTATATGAAACTGTCTCTAGTTGAAAATCCCATCATCTTTATTCATCACCATAAAGCGTAAGGTTAAAAGTTTATTTGAGAGCATTCTGTGGGGTTAAAATCACAGAACCAAAAATAATACTAAAAGTGAGCAAGGATTGTAGAACTACAGTTCCTGCCAAACAAACAATAAATTTACTTATTTCCATGTTTTAGGCAGCACTGATCCAGTTTGATACACTTTGGACTACGCTATATTTACATTTCCATTTTCACATTCAGGTTTTATTATTAGGTAAACCACACTGACTATATATATATATATATATATATTGCTTTCAAGCAATGGTTTTCATAGTTTGTGTCAGTGTGGGATAAAGCACACCAAAATATGTGTTAAAATCTTGACTCCTACTGTAATCTAAACTCATCTACGCAGCAAGCAGCTCCTGCCAATCTGCGAGATATACTGCCCACAGCTTCCCTTATTTTACAAAACACGGACTCCTTCTGAGTTATGAATTCAGGACTAACACAGAGCCAATAGCCCATCTTGCACATGTCAAGATACTGTCATTCAACTGACTGGTGGCCTCTTGACTCCTTGACTTTCATAAACTTTCAACCAGTTCATGTGGTAATGCATGAAGACACTCAGATGGAAAAAACACGTGTAAGTCTAAACTAGACATGCAGGCAAGAATTTGTGCAGTGGGTCTTTTTCAAGTATTGCAATGCTCAATCCAGTGCTCCTGAATTGCATAAGAACAAATTAAAGGAGCATTTTCTTTCTAACAGGGAGTTGGACCATGCAGGAAAGCACAAAAAAAGTTAAACTCCTGCAGCTAAACAGCCCTTAGCTGTGTAAATACAAAGATCAAAGTAATGGTAAAGGCAACATATGAAAATTGACATTATGGTTGTATTTTTTTAATATTAACTCCTATGCTATTATAATAAAAGATGTGCATATACGTGTATACNGGCCACGGGTGAAAGCCGTCAGCTGGAATTAGCCCAAAGGATGGCACTGAGCACGGCCTGTCATTTCTAGTAATGAGACTTGAAACAAATGTAAGAGGTTTCATGTATAGGAGATCCCCTCGCCTCTGGGATTAAATCCTGGAGAAATGGGAACTGCCCTGCTTTGGCTTTCCGTTTGGAAAAGCCGCTCTTTGCAAAGGCAGTACCCATGAGCACACAGCAGGCGATGGCACTGCACAACAGGCAAATGCACTGTGACACAACTTGCTAAGAATTTAATATTACCAAATCTAATTCACTATGCATTGAGACCAACGGCAGTCTTTTCAGCAACAACTTGGGCACTGGATTAAGATTTGATGAGTAAGAGTAAATGTGGAGTTAAAGTTCAGCATCAAAACCAAAAAGGCCTATTACTATTAATATTTTTGTTGGTTTAACGAAGTGGGTTACACCTGACCCTGGCAAAAAGGGAAAGTACAAGTTACCTTTGATTTATGTCCGTCCATATTTTACATACAATTAATTCAGGCAACATGGAAAAAGAAGATGAATAGTGAGGTAACCTTAAATTATAAAGACTGATTAGTATTTAGGAAACAGACAGTTGACCCAGCCACCCCCAGTAGTATGACTCACAGTACTATTTTCATATTTGTATTATTTAGCATGTAAAGGCCTTAGCTGAGAGTCCTGTTCTGCTAAGAACTGCATTAAGTACTCTAAAATAATCTTCCCTGATTAATTTTCTACAGAAAAGAAATGTCACCATTAAAATTTTATGTGTAAAATATCATCTTTTGATTCAATCCTCCCAAAATCTAAGTACTAAATTTAAAAAAAAAAAATAGAATGAAAAAACCCCACCCTATAGCAAACATGGAAATTACTTTTTTTTTTTTTTTCTGGAGGAAAGCAAATACTTTTCATGATTTGCATGAGCTGGCAGAAAATTGAATTTCCACTGAGGTAGGGAGAAGAAATTAAAATTAACTCTTCCTCTAACCCTATCCCACATAAAGTAAAATAGAAATCTTAAAACAGTTTATATTTTAAATAGATGGAACACTTAAAAAGACAAGAATGCAGGAGGTGTTTTTGTCTTCCATTAATTTTGTCTTCAAATTAATTTTGTTAAATATCAACAGTCCTGGGAAATTAGTATGGTAACTGGAATTAACTGTCGCTCACCAATAATTGTGTTTTTATTTATCTTGTGTTGAAGTATTCGAAACTCATTGTTAACAACTTGTTTCTTAGTTCCTGGAGAGAGGGAAAAATATTGTATCCTGAAGTTAGCATCCAGCTCTCAGCTGGCCCCGGGAGTCTTCCTTCATTAACAACAGAGAGGGCCTCAAGTTTTGTAAGTCTTTGTGGAGACCCATCTATATAACCTAATTATTTCTACTATCTTTGTTCCAAACCTAGAAAACTCATTTTAAGATGCTGAAGAAAAGACATACATTATGTTAGCTAATATGGAAGTCTTAAGCATTAAGTGTTACTACTAATGGACACAATGCAGAGAAAACACTAATTAAGGTAGGTCCCTTGTAAGTGAACAGCAATAAATAGATGTACAGTGCTTGTCCATTGAGCCATGTGATTGTCCTTTAATAGAACATACATTATAAAGCACTAAGGAGGCAATAGGAAGGAGGATATGTTACTGTAACTAAAGATTAAAACATATCTGTAACTTGATTAACCTGTCGAATTTTTAGAAAGAACTAGCTCAGGTTGTACACCACAACTGCATAAATTTTTAAAGGGCTTTATAATTTTCCCATCATAGCAACTGAAAGCACTGGAGACCAGCAATGGCCTAGCAACCTTTTAAGAATCTAGACATTCCTTTCTACGAAGGGTTAAAATATTAGGGTTGCATATCTTTTGATGACAGAAATTGATGAGACTGACTATGCTGTCAATAACATCGTGAAGCTTTATTGAATTCTATTAAAGTTTACAAGATTTTCTAATCAATCTTAAATTATTAAAGATAAGAAGCAGCATGAGGGTTTTTTTCACAGAAGCTAACAAAAATGAGGAAATTAGATGATAAAGCTGCAGACTGATCCAAAACCTACTGAGTACAGTGGGCATCTTTCCATTTCCATCAGTAGGTTTTGAATCAGGACTTTATAAACCAGGACTTAAATAGACAAATTAGTTTGCCCAGTCAGCACTACTAAAGTCTTTATTAAGCAGTACTGCTGTTGCCAGATTTGTAAACTGAGCAGGTAGTGAAGAAATGTGGTCACAGGAACACACTTACAGTCCACCTAGACAGAAAACAGACCTCCAAGGGAAGCCAGTACAGAACCCTTTGGAAGAAGCATCCTTAACACTTCAGAAATAAGACACACACATCCATTGGTTACACTATAACTGGAAGTCAGTATGTGGTCCCTGGGGTTCACAAGATGACAGCCTCCTAATCCAACTGTCTGTTACACAGGCTGGTAATCATCTTATCTAGTTATCTATTACAATGTAAAATTTTAATATTTTGCTTTTATTCGTGGACTTACTCAAGCTCTTCTATTCTACTAAATCTTTTTCTTCACTGTATCCTTGCCAGTGAAAGATTAAGAGTTTGAATGAAATATGTAAAGGAGTGCTTTCCTTTACTCATTTTAGATTGGTCACAATTTAATTTTATTGGTCATCAAAAAAATAAGATATAAGAAAACCCAAAGTATCTTTCAATAGCCGTCAGTATTCCCTACTGCATTCTCTGTTCTCCCATATCATATCTTCCTTTTTTTTCCCTGAATAATACAGAACGTTAATCGCTTTCTTCAAATGATAATCTTTTCATGTAGAAGTCTTTTCTTTTTGCTGTCACTTTCTGGTCTTTTCTTCTTTCCTTAATAGCTTTCTGGATAAGAAGTGACCAAACTGTATGTTTCTAAAATAACAGACGATACCATATAGCCCTGACTGGTGATCTTTCGTAGCCCTTTCAAATTATGTTCTAGTTTCGGCATTCTGAAATAAATTTGTGTTGTCTTCAAATAAGCTGCACTTACAGATCATTAAAAAATAAATTAATACTAAATCAATCCTCAGAAACTATCTCATGGTATGTTTGAATCATGTTATGCTTCCTACATTTAGCGTAAGAAATAATTAAGAGTACTTTCTCTTTATGGTCTGCTCTCAGTCTTCCTCTGCATATGTATGTGAGTAAACACATACGCATCTGAGTAAACGCATATGTATGCGTGCGCATATGCTGGCATATGTATTTGTGCACGCATGTGTGTATATAACTAAATACATGTATGTGTGTACAGGGAGACATTGCCAGTCAGTGAATGTGATTTAACACTGGTGCAAGCACACACCAACTTCACCTATGAGACCCCGGAAAGGAATGTGTAGTAGAAAGTTGGAAGGCCTTTTCTGTTTCGTAAGAGGCGGTGTTAAGGAAAATAACCATTGTGTTTATATGCAGATAGACTGATAGACATACACACACATCTCCCTTTCAGCATACAGTTCTCTGAAAAGGAAATGCTATGCATTCCCAGTTATGTTATTCTGAAATAAGCAAAAGTAAGACATCCTGAAAAAAAGAAAAAAAAGTTTAAATCTGGGAGGAGACAGCCAGAAAGCAGAGAAGAGAAACTGAGGATGCAGGAATGCCAAGGTGCTATATGGTAACAGCTGTGCTCTGCTGTCAATCTACAATTTTGTGCACTGAATAGCAACCTGACAGACACAGGGATAAAACTGTTGCCAGGGATCAGTGCCACACAAAAGCATCCTGGCTAAACACATCCCTGTGCAGACATAGTGGCTCCATCCCAAAGTTTCCATCATGCCAACAGATCTTCTTGGGGCAGGAACTATCCTTGAAGCATATGACCCACCAAGCCCAGAGTCAAATCCAGTAGAGATGCACTGCCAAAAGGACGTAGACAGGGACGAATGTACACACAGGTAGGTCCCTTATAGTGTTCAGGCACAGCAATTCTCAGTCTGGTTCAGGAACCTAGGCAGGTCACTGCCAGTTAAACCCACTCCTGTCCCCACCAGCAGAAGCCTTTGCCTGTGTGTTACACTGTTACTATGACTTCATTTTCTTTCAAACAGTCTAAACTTTTGGCTAGGATTGAGTTTACTGAAATTGCTACTGACAGTTCAAGCCCACATTATTATGTGGATCTTAATAGGTAAAACTGAGATATCGAAGTTTTATGCAGCAGTTGCACTGTCTAAGAGGCGCTCTTGTAAGCACGTTGTGAGATTTTTGCTGGAAATTACAGTTTGTGCTTTGTCAGAGGAAAATTTGATTTGTGCAAAATATCTGTATTTTCTAAAATAGTCAACAGGGAACATTCTTTCTCTCATGTTCCTGCTGCTAATTTGTTATTTTATGGAGAAGCACCTCAAGTTACCTCAACTGAGAGATTACAGTCTCATGGTGCAACTGGAAACACGCACGAAAATTAAAAGGTGATGGCCCTCACACTAGTAAGTTTAAGAATTCCTGAAAAAATTAGAGCAGTAGGAGTTGGAAACTGCAAAAACATCAAACATCCGGGTCTCACTAGTGAAGAATATAGAAAATACAACCCATCTCTGAAGAGACAGGAGCTCTATCACCAACGTCTGTGTATTTATACACCTCTCTGCCCCCTTTTTTAACACATTCTGCTAGTCTCTATCTTCTTCCTCTTCTGCAATGCGTTATTCATTGAGGACAACTGTGAAGGACCAAAGAATAGAAAACTTTGACACCATTAGCCATCCAATCACTAAGTAGTAAAACCCCTTGTCTGTCTGCTGATTCCATAGATCTGTATAGACTGCATCAGTCTTCTCAATCCATGAATTAGTTCTCTGTGCTTCTTTTCAGCAACTACGCTGACCATTTCCTAAATTATGCTCAAAACTAAAAATAAGATGGCAATAATATCTACTTCATTGGCATACTCATTTTCTCCCTTTCTCTTTCTTCATCCCTAAGCAAAAAAATTTTGTGCATAATTGCTGCAGTTGATGCTACAACCATTGAAGGACTATTGTGTCTCTGTGTGCTGTCCTTATAAAGATGAAATTTTAAAGCACAGAAAGCTGTAAGACCAATGTCCTTGGTTCATTTGTTCATGCCTAGTTATTGAGGAATAAATAGTGTGCTGTTTTAACATCATGAAATTACTTAGGAATGTCTATAATACACAGGTACAGTGAGACTTAGAAAAAAAGAGTACCCAATGTTAAAGCAGAGAACCAGGACTACCTCATTTCCTTGTCCTGGTATTACTTTTGGCAAGTAACACAGGATTTCCCTCTTTTACAATAGATGCAGTTCCATATGTGACTACCTTAGAGAGAAATGAAAACCTTGAATATTAACATTAAAACCCCACAGTCTTTCACCTTCATTCTTTCCTTTTCCACTCCCTCCAAAGAGCTTTCTTCCTAATGTGCATGAATTTTAATCTATATCCCAAGTAAAATTCATTGCTGCATTTGATCTGGTTTTAAGATCTCAAAACAATACAAAAATGTGTGTCAAATGAAGTCACTGTGGTCCATCATCTCATTTTTAATTACGTTTTAAAATAAAACAAGCACCCACTTGAATTGATAGAGCATAATGGCTGCTTTGGTACTGCTGTAGATGTGCATGTCAAGACTTGAGGAAACATATGGATTACTGACCTGACAGGCTATGATGGGAATCCAAAATAGCCATTATGGTCTCTACTGTAAATTCTTCTTATTTCATGGAACTCTGACACAATGCATGGCAACAAGATAGAGGTTTATAATAGAAATGCTGACACAATCTTATCTATAGTTGCGCAAATGGTGCTGCTATAATTAAACTTTACAACTTGAGTACCACTAGATAAGTTGCTAGTTTTTAATCATATTAATCAGAGCTTGGATGTTTCAATTGCCATGTATTATCATGCAGTGTGCACTCTAAAAATAAGAAGATTCCCAGTCACTAAAGATCACAGCTGTTACAAAACACTGAAGTATATCCAAGCACTTCCCTGTGATTGCAAATATACTGAATGAAAACCTCAGTCAGTTATCCATTTTTTGCTTTGTTTCCCAATAAACAGGTTTGACATAACAGTCACAGAAAGTACTCTGAATACACTACAAGAATATCACTGAATAGTAAAAAAGCTTCATTAAGATCTGCCCCGTGTGTTTCAAATTTTCCTATCAGCTGTAAAACAAGTCTACTGTTTTCAGTGATAACGAGAGTCAGAAGCCTGCCCTTTCAGAGGCAGGCACTGAGATTATTCTTCATGCACTGCTGTTTTCTTTAAAAGACGGCTTCTCAGCGCTGGCAAGGAGTGGGTGGTAAAACTCTCACTGCTTTCAGTGGTCTGAGATTTGGAGCCTGGGAATGTTTTATGTAAATATTTCTTTTCACATTTTCTCTTCATTTGTCCGAGTGATTTACAGTTTTACTTCAGCAAGGAAAGTTTCCTCTGCAAAGAAGCTGCATTTGGTGCAAATTGAACAGATATTCATTGGAGTTGAAACCCTCTATTTTTACTAAGTGGGCATTGCTAATTGCAACAATGAAATTAATCTATACATAAAAATTGGTTGCTTACCACTTTCTGTTACTCTGAATTTGCAAATCCTTGCCTGCTGCATGCCAGTTTACATGTGCCATGTGATACATTCCCACACTGTCAATGCCTACTCTTTTACAGCACCAGTTTTATAACACTTTCCACAGACAGTTGTGCTTTCCTTTAAGACAGGTAGTACAGGTATGCAGCCTGTGTGCCACAAAAAATCCTCTTAGGAATTAAACGGAAAGAGTATGCCTGTAATCATGTGGCAGAACAGAGTATGCCATGGACATTTCTGAAAATTATATGAGCTGTAGCAATGCATAGGAGTTGCTATAGTGTTATTCTGACCCCTGAAGGATGGAAACAGAGTTAACTTCATATCCTTTTTTTCCAATTTACTCAGTATACTCTGTGAATGTCAAACTCTAAACTACATTAGCAGGATTTATTAGTTCTTGCCTCGACTTTGGAAATATGAAAATAGTCATGAACTAATGTTGACCCAACTCTAAAATACTGATATTTTTAAGGAAGCGGAGGCTGAAAATGATTTTTCAGGTTGGTTCCATGGTAAAATTACTGACTTTGATAGTGCATTACATCTAGTAGGTATGTGAAGATCATGTTTATCAAGAGATGTAAAACCCACTCTGCCTTCACCTCTTCTTAACTGAAAAGTATTTTAGTGAAATTTTGCTAGAATTAATTCAGAGTGAAGTGGCGAAGCACATAGGCCAGCAATGATAAGATCACTCATTTCAGCAGAGTTAAGATTTCATCAGGCTTACATTTTTCAGAAAATTCATCTCTCAGAGGTATGGGGCCTCAGCAGTGCCTTTGCAAGCTTCTCTGTCTTCAATGAGTACTATTCCGCCCTCCCCGCAAAGAGACAGGAATAGTGATTTATGATTCTCAATTTGATATTAAAGTATATCCTGATGCTACTATCTTTGTCGACAAATTGCTATAAAAGTCCATGAGAGTTAAACTGGTGTGACACCTCTGTCACACACCTTTGCTCTTCACTTGCTCAAAACGTGTTAGTGGATCACCTTTTAGGTTCCCTTAAATGTAACAGGTAGATTAGGCTGTTAGAGCTGACAATACTTTCTTCTAAAGTCAGTCATGCTATATTCTTAAAACACCGAAGCTGCACCCAGCTAAAGCTGCAAGGCAGTCACTGCACACACCGGGAGACGCTATCTACGTTAAGCGCTGCACATACTCAGGGTGAAACAGCACCAGCTCTGTCTTCAAGGCTGGAAGAGAGGTCAGCAGAACGAGGGGTTTGGAGGTAGGCGACGGTAAGCGGGAAGGAGGATCAATTTTAATTTTGGTTTTGTTCCTCCTCCACTCAGCTGTTGCCATGCACTGAAGTCCCAGGTTGCCGTGTGACCTTGCCGAGGAGCACGCAGCCATATCGGCTCAATGGGACCATTGTGCAGCCTTGCAGGGGCTTTTCTGGAGCCCTCTCCGCGGGTGTGGCTGAATTAAGCAACTAGGCAGCCTCCTCCTTCGTGAACTCCCCGTCCCGGGGAAACTCCGCCAGAAGCACGCTGATGCAAAAGACAGCCTGCAAGCGGCAAACCCCTGGTCAGGAGCTGAGCAAGGATCTCCCCTCCTCTGCCCAAGGTCTCCATCCCCCGCTGCCGAGAGCGCTACAAAGTTAACCCAAGTGATCGATAAGCTATATGAGCATATTATTCCACTATCGGCAACTGATGCTACTGATGTAATCAAGTTACATAATCACTGTCTTTGCACAAATACATCCATCTTCCTACAGACAGATCTGCATATCTTCTTCCATCCATTATGCATGAACCCACCAGCAGTACATAAGGGGACATATTTTCGCACACACTATATAACTTTAGCATTGCAGTGCACTGCACTGCACAACGTCATCACTATCGATTCCCTCAACCTTCCCCCATTCCCTCTACCAGAACTGATTTTGGAGAGAAAGATTACCAATGTGCATTGCTTGGATCCCTTTAAATCTTTAAAGGCTGAAGTGCCTCCCTTGCTTGCTTCTGTTCTTGATCGTTTCTTTCTTTTTTCTCTCTGTCTCGCTTCACACCACAACTAACCCAGGAATTAATTCACATACAGCCCCTCAGCCAGATGCATATATGTATGAAATACCGAAGATAGCATCTCTGTTTGCAAATCTCCAACTCCCATACACGTGGCCTGAGATCTCAGTAGGTAAGTTATTGGGTGAAAAAAGAATATTTTATAAGAGCAGGTGGATGAGGGATTTTCAAGCTGGTGATATTAACAATATTTCTCTCAAGATGAGATTTATTTTTTTCCTTACCGTCCCTCTCTTTAAAATTTCCTTGCAGGCTACACAGGAACAGTTGTAACCCCAAATTACCAGTGACATTTAACCCCCTTAGCACCAGAGGACTGTACGATGATCAATAACGATCACCACCTTAAAGTTTAACAACTTGAAAAGCAGGATTTCTCTACTACCTCCATTGCAGCTATGAAATGCAGCAGAATGCTACACCTAGTTGGAAACATTTGTTTTAACCAGGGGATGGGATCCGATCTCATATTAAATAGATTCCATCACGGAGAGCTTTTTTACTATCACATACCTTTCTCTGTCAAAAAAAAAAAAAGACTACAACTGGGCAGAAAAAAAAAAAA
>WEIS01055343.1:2585-12710 GCA_013389965.1 Todus mexicanus | reverse complement strand
CCCGCGGGTAGCTCCGCGCCCAGAGCGCCGCCGCCGCCGCCGCGGCCGCTGCCGCCGCCGAGGGCCGAGTCCGGGCTGCCGCGCACAAGTATCCGGCGAGCAGCGGTCCGGAGGGGTTTTCCTGGTGCTGGGAGGTTGTAGGGAAAGCGCTCAAGGCAGGAGGCGGGGGGGGCTGTTGCAGGAGGAGGGTGCTTGCCGGGTCCTAGCACCCTCACCGCCGCGCCAAAAAAAAAAATTAAAAAAATTTTAAAAAGAGGGGGTTGGGGAGGAAGAAAAAGAAAAATCTCCAAAGGGAAAAGAAGAAAGGTAGAAACAAACAAACAAAAAAATATCGGTTGTTGTCCACTTGACCCGAACGATACTAAATTCCCGGTGAAAATGACAAGTGATCAGCAAAGAAGAGGAGGTCTTGATTGATAACCACAATCCACCCAAAATATCCTAAGGAGCTGAGGAAGAGAGGGAGAGAGGGAGCGAGGCGAGAGAAACTGCAGTGCATAAATGATTCCTGTGTTTCTACGAGACTGGCTCGTTTGGCTGAACGCGTTCTCCGCCGGGCCGCCAGCCGNACTTTTCAATATAAAAAAAAAAAAAAGACAAAAACGGGGCAAAAAAAAAAAAAAAGGGAAAATGACAGACTCCCTGCTTTTACAGTACTCTCCCAAATCCAGAGGGTGCAAGAATAGAAAGGGAGGAGGAGATTTTTTTTCTTTTTTTTTTATTTATCGCAAAAACCACTCAGCAGAAGACCTACTGCAGTTATTCCACTCAACTGCCAACCACGGCTCGGAGCCCCTCGCATCAGGGTAATGCAGCAATCCCCGAAAAGTGCCCATTTCAATCACACGCCACCACCAAGTTTTATCAATGCCGGGCTTTCGCCTGGAATAAAATGACCTTACCCACAGGAGTCTCTCCCCGAAATATCCCTCCGGTGCGATCAGTCAGCGAGGCGAGTGCCGCCGGTCACCACCACCACCACTGCGCACTCGGCCGGAGAAGCCCCGTGTTTACTCCTGGGGCTGAGCTGGCCGCGAGTGCCGCGGACGCGGCGCCCATCCATCCACCGCCGCCGGCTCCGCCGCGGGCGCAGGTAATTCCNAAAAAATTAAAAAAATTTTAAAAAGAGGGGGTTGGGGAGGAAGAAAAAGAAAAATCTCCAAAGGGAAAAGAAGAAAGGTAGAAACAAACAAACAAAAAAATATCGGTTGTTGTCCACTTGACCCGAACGATACTAAATTCCCGGTGAAAATGACAAGTGATCAGCAAAGAAGAGGAGGTCTTGATTGATAACCACAATCCACCCAAAATATCCTAAGGAGCTGAGGAAGAGAGGGAGAGAGGGAGCGAGGCGAGAGAAACTGCAGTGCATAAATGATTCCTGTGTTTCTACGAGACTGGCTCGTTTGGCTGAACGCGTTCTCCGCCGGGCCGCCAGCCGGCGAGGAGCTGCCGCTGCTGCCACCCCATGGACACCTCGGCGCTCGCCCGGCCGCGCACCCACACCCGCTCCGCCAGCGCCGGCTTCGGAGGAGGGCTTGGGTTTGGGCTTGGGCTTTGGGTTTTGGTGTGGGGGTTTTTTTGTTGGTTTTTTTTTGGGGGGGAAGGGAGCTTTTTGTTAGGGTTTGGGGTTTTTTTCGGGGGGGAGGGAAGGCTAGGGGGAAGGGAGAGAGGAGGGAGCGAAGAGGGGAGGGTCCTTTGGAAGGGATCCTAGAGAAACTCCTGGGTAGCGGGCATCCCTCCCTCCGCCCTGGCGCCGCCCGCCTCCCTGCACCGCCTCGGCCCGCAGGGCTGGGGACGCGCCGGGCAGGGGCACCAGCGGGGACAGGGACAGGGGTTGCGGCAGGGGCAGGAGGTGTAACGCCTGGGCAGGGGTCAGCCCGCTTCTCTTTTCCTGTTGTGGTGTGTTATTTTCTTTCTCCCCTTCCCCTCCGTTTTCCGAAGCGAAGTGTTGTTTTAGGAGAGATGATACATTATCTATTCTTGGATTTTTATAAGGCAAACTGTGGGCCTCGCTGTTGCCATGGGATCTTCTTTGTGCGAACTCTCTGAACTGTGTGGGAACAGTTTTATTTCCTTCCCTTCGGATTTTTTTTCTTTTTTTTTTTCTTTCCTTCTCTATAAGTCTTCTGAAGATATGTATCAAACTGTAACTGCATTATTGCCAATTAAGATTAACAGCAGCTGCAAGGTGCATCTAATTAGGAATGTTAATTACTTCATGAAATAAATAGTCGTTTGCAGATGTTTGTAATACTAAACAAATGTTCTATAAAATGTAACTCTAAAATTCTGACACTCCCCACAATAAACTTAAGCGCACTCCTGCACAAAGGTGTAGGCTAGTAGACACCTCCTTTTCCATAGCAGTAGCCCTGCAGGTGCATGCTTATGGGAAGAGATGCACAGAGTTGCCTATACACAGGTAGATGGTTGGGCCAGAGATATTTCATGTTCTTAGAACCCGCAGAGTGAGGTGGGAGGGTGGAGGAGAGGGAAATATCTGAGCAAGGAGAGATAAACATGTACAGTTATGTATCTGTTTACATCTCTGTTAATGCTACTCTCCAGAACAGGGACAAAGAGGCAACATTCAGTTACCGCTGAATCCATCCTGGCTTCCTTGTAGGACCAGAAGAGAAGAATCTAAACCGCTGCAGTTGTTAAACCCGCAGCATCTTACCAGCAAAGAGAGAAAAGAAGATCAGCATGTGGGAAAGTGTGATTTTATTACAGAACTTGATAAAGGATTATCAATAGGCAGATAATGTGCCATGCAGAATCAGTGGGTTGCAGGAGAGGTGGGAGCTGTTGCAGAATTAATGGAGCTCACTCGCACCCCACCCTACATCTATGAAAACAGAACAGCGTTATTCATGTTGCATTAAAAAAAGTAGAAGAAACTAGAAATGAACACAACAACCGGTAGTCAAAATCCAGTTTTAAAGCACAGAAATGACTGTGACTGGTTAAACCGGGCATTCAGATACTACTACGATGAGTGATCCATATGTGTGGGTAGGTAAAAGAGACATGAAAAACTTCATGGGATTCGCTTTATGGATCAGTACAGGGCATTTTAAGTTAGCTAAATGACTCGTGCTATCTACTTTAGAGACATGTCTTGGGTGCTTGTTTGAGAAGCCTAGGTGTCCTAGCTGGTTGGGAGAGGCAGAGAGAGGGAAAGAGACAGGGCCTTCCAACTTTGATTCTTATTGTTAACCTTTGGAAGAGCTGCTTTCTCGCCACTGAGGAGTGATACCAGACTTCTGGTCATCAGCACCTGCATTACATGACATCAAGAATCTTCTTTGCGCCTGGACAAAAAGAAAAGTGCTCAAGGCTGTTCATGCTCTACTATGGGCAGAGAGAAGGAAGGAGGTACTTGGGACTAACATGTTCACCAGGCACTCAGTGCACTTGCCTTCAGTTCCTGATGATTTAAAGATTTCTATTCCACTCATAGGCAAGTTGTTTAATTTCTCCGTCTTTTGTTCCTTCTCTGTATAGTGTGAGTTAACACTATTCTTACTCACAAGGGTGCAGTGAAGATGAAAAGGCATTAGTGTTTGTGAGGTGTTCACATATAGTGGTCATGGGAGCTATATAAGTTCCCAGAGAGGCCGATTAAGAGTCTGACAGGAGAAAGGCAAAATGAAAAAGTGTGGAAGCCAAAAGATGTGAACAAAGTACGATGTAATTGCTAAAATGGATGAAACCAGACCAATAACACAGAAAAGCTGTAGACCATTCACACGTGTAGAATACAAACCACCTGTGTTCTTGGGTTAAATTCATGCCTGAGTTCAGTGCATTTCTCAGTTACTGAATTGCTATGAATAGCAATGCAGTTGTATGGATACAAGTAGAAGACATTTTAGATTTTCTTTTTTTTTTTCTTTTCTTTTTTTTATCTCAGCCACATACTGAATTTCTATTTGGCTTTGTCCTCTTATGAATAAGTGTGGCTTGTATAACATAGAACAGGATCTCTTTTGTCCTCATCATGACTTGAGTGTTTTCAAGACAGTTCGCCAAAGAGAGAAGCAAAATCTTACCTGTTTTCTAAACATTGTTTTAATTCCATAGGATTCAATGCATGCTGAATGGGTTAATGTGAATGAGTAGTGTACCTTGTACCTGCACCATGTGTACCATGCCTTAAAGTAAGGAAGAGGCACAAACCCCATCTGCATCAACACATTAGACTAAAAGGATTTCATGTGTATTAAGGAAAGCAAAACAATGCAAAGTAAGCTTCCTTTTCTAAGAGTAATGCATATGTAAAGTGAAAGAGCCGACAGTATATGGCTCAGACGGGTGCTAATATCATGCATAATGCTTTTGGTTAGTACATTCAGTCTACTTGAATGAGTAGTTGCCAAGAGCTAATATCAACTTAGCTTTATGGTATCCTTCATACTAACAGACCTTGTGCTCACCTTGCTGTCAAGTCTGTCCAGAGAGTCCAAAGACTGCCAGGTCTTGATTTCTTGATGTCTACCTGTGGACTTCAGGTATTAAATAATGTTTCCATTTCTATATTTATTTCCCACTTTTTAGCAAATGCAATGGGAGAAACACTCAAAGTAACACAAAACACTTGAACATTCTCTAGCTTAGTGTGTGTATATAATAGAACTATGACGGAAATCTAACAAACATACTTTTTTAGCTGAAAAAAATAATGCAATCGAAAGTTCTGAAATACACCTTCACAGCCCCACTAAAAAAAACCAAACACACAGAAACCTTGTTCATGTAAAAATGTGTGTCTGAACCCTGTAAACTACAGTCTCACTCTAATTACTAAACAGTTTTAGTAAAGCAAAAAAGTCAGCATTTTAGCTATTTTTTTTTCTTTTCGTCTTTTCTAAAAACAATTGTGTTGATCTTATTAAAAAACTGCTTCCCTTTTTATCCACTGTTGGCATGACTAAGTAGCCTAGAATGCTTCAGAGACAACAAGATAAAACCCAAGAACTGCTATCTGGTTAACTTCTCTCATTCTCTTTGAATTCTTATGTATTTTTTATATTTTTAGTCTATATATAATTACATCTTATTTATGTTGTGTGCTTTATATATCATACAATACATATTACATATTTTTAATAAGTCCAGGCAAGAGTGTTCAAGAGAGCAGATACTTTAAAAAGAATAATTCACACTTCCATGTCATGGGAAAATTTCAAAAGCCATTTCCTTTACAGAGGAGCCTGACTCTAAGCAGCACATATCCAGTCAGGGAATAATACTCATAATGAAGAGATGAAGTCACAACAATTCTTCTTTATAGTCTTAGCTGCAATTATATTTTTCTCTTCCTGAACTACATATACCTTTCCATAAGTATACTGTACTCATTGCTAAGCTGTGTTGTCCCAAATGCTACAGATTTATGATGCTTTTCTTGTTGGTACCATTTTTGTGTGACTAATCCAGCAGCTTTGTGCAGATTGTGTCAAACAGCTCAGGCTGTTTGATGCACAGCTCTGCCAAGGCCTTGCTGTCTCTATATGCAGCTGAGACAACCCTTCCTATGTCGGGTACGTATCAGGTGTAGGTGGCCTGAACAAAGACTATGGCACCTATAGATGAAAAGTGACATTACATAAAAGCCAAGTATCTTGTTACTACTTGAGTAGGAGGATACTTTCATTCAGAAAGCCATTCCTTCAAAATATGCATTTCATATATTCTTACTGTTTAAAGAAGATGGAATTAGATATATATTTTAAAAATCAGCTTGGTTGTCCTGCAACTTACTGCCTTAACCTAATTTAGCAAAGGATAATGTCAAGATAATTAAATGCTCATCTCTTGCACATTTTTAATTTTGTAGAATAAATGGTTACTTGCTGTTCCTCTAGTCTCTCATTAGGATGTCTGAAATGAAGATAAAATCCAGCCATAAGCTACTTAGAACATATACCTCATCTATTTAATTAAATAGTACTCTATCACAAAATGAGAAAACTAAAAAGATGGGGTGCATTAGTGCCTTAAAAAAGATTTGTATGTTTCATTTCAGAGTTGCTACCTTTTTTTTTTTTTTTTACCAAAGACCTAACAGAAGGCAGTAATAAGGGATTATTTTCCTTTGAGGATCTGTTTACTTTTGGAGTATTCAGCAGTCTTTCTCAACAAATCTCATTCAATTCCTATAAAGTCAATAGAAATGCTCCTACTACTTCAATAGCAGTTACAGCAGGTCTTGCACTAACCAAATAAATTGGAGATTTTCAATATAAGCATTTTTTTTAAAAAGAGTTGCATAAGAACAATTGACCTGAGTTAGGAGAGTGATTCGTCTTGGCCAGTGATGTATGTCCAGCACTGACCAGAACTGAATGATAGCACATGAGAAAGGCAGGGCTGATGAAAAGCAAAACCTATACTTGCATAATATACCTCCTGACTTCTGCTAATTGTCAATTCAGGGATTCACTTTCTTTCATGATAAAATGCCAATCATAGATATGAAAAGTGTTAGAAATGAAGATACAAATGTGATCTGGATTGAAAAAACAAAGAAACGAAAAAACCCCAAAACTAAGGGACAAACCAAGCAAAATCTCGTTGAGCCACCCAGCTGCTTTGCGAAAATCTGACTTTTACTCTTTAAATTATTTTTTTCTTTTTCCATTCTAAAAATTGCCATGAGGTGGAAAATGCATCAGGAGAGCAGATCACGTGGGCTACAGCTCCCTTCTTGCTGTGCTGCTCCTCTGCCTGGAATGCTGCCCAACACCTCCTCCACTGCCCATTCTGGCCCGTGGAACCCCTGACCCCGAGAGATTTTCTCAGAAGGAAAGGCAGGCAGGCAGGCCATGGAGAGCAGCAGTGGGGCAAGCCAGGGCAGGTGGAGGCAGGTAGCAGCAGGGCAGCGTGGCGAGAACCTCCCCCAGCAGCCCCTTCCCACCGAGCCCAAAGGCAGCAAGCAAAGCGTGGACGGCGCAGGTGACCAAGGCCCACCAGGCAAGGGCTGAAGTCAGGCCCAAATGAGTCCAGGACTCAAGAGACTGGGCAGGAGCAATAGGGTTGCTGGTGCCTTCAGGGACCAATGACCTAGGTGCCTGGGTACACATAGTGGATATTATACACAATTTCATAAATATTCATTATGCAGTCCTGGACATATATCTAAACCTGTCCATTGTCACTCTGAGATGCAATGGTGGTACTGTTTGCATTAATGAGGTTCAGGTGGTTATCACATAGTTAATGGGTGGGTAAAACAAATTTTATCCCTTTGACTGCGGGGTCTTCTACAGAAGCACTCACTCACTCCTAAAATTACTCCAGCAACTTTGGTGCAGGTAGACCAAGCAAAATGGTCAGTGTAGCAGTGGGACTGCCAGAAGCAGGGCAGCAATGCGTTCACTCAAATGCAGCTCCACATGAACGAATTCCTAAAGAGGTACAGTTACTTCCATCCTGAGGTACATTAAGTACGAAATTTTCATATATCAAAAAATGTGACTGACAGAAACAAAATCAAATCCAGAAACTGCCTGTGTAGATGTAAACCACTCTGACAATTTAACTGGTTTAATGTTCCTGAGTAAAAATACCCTTCAGAAAGTTAAGAAGCAGAATAGGAGATTGCTAAAATCAAAGCTGTGTGAACTACCTACCTCACAGAGCTCATGAATCAATTACAATAAAGCTATACATGTCAAAATTAATTAACCTACAAGATGTTTATTATTCAGTGTTGCTGATTTTCTGCCTCCCTCCTATGCATGCACACATGTGTGTAGAGAGGCACTTGATTTTGTGCTTACCATTGCACACAATTTAACAGCTGCAAGGGTTTATCCCAGTTATTAATATAGGTTAATAGGATTTATCTGCAGTCAATATGTTTTGTAGCTTCTGTTTGCTCTTTGGATGCCATGGGGAAATCTAGACTCCTGCACACAGGTATGGCCTGAGCATGTGGGAATAACTTACCTTCAGGCAAGACAGGCACAACACCCACAGTAGAAAAAAGGAGGGAAAAACCAAGATCTTCATTAGATTTGTGACTGATCTTGATTAAAATAGATGTACTAACAATGTACTAATACATTGTTACTATGGACCACCTATCTAAGATGGTGACAATTACTATAAAGGAGATGAGAAAGATATGAAGGTAAACCAAAATAAAAAGATAGTGATACAAAACCTCAGTTATTGTATGTGGACTAGGTAAGTGTTATGGTGGGACATGAAATGGTGATTAAAGTTTAGAACATAATAAACACTCGCTCTTCAGAACAACTAAACAGAAAACTCACAAGGAGAGAAGCAGCTCTAGTTTTGAATAGTGCACAGGACCCAGTTCAGGAGCCAATTATTTAGGTGCCACAATAATCACTGTGAAATATTCAAATTCCTGGAGCAAATCTCCTCAGATCTCTCCACAAAGATGTCAAAACAACCTCACCTTCTCTTCCTCAAGTATCATTTTACTGTAAAGAGAGGAAATACCTAAAAACATGGAATTTAGTTAAAATGAAGTTAAAAAACACCACCCAAAAGGATAAAAATGGTAGTTAGTGCAAAGGACACCGTTCAGAGACATGATGTTACAATGCTCAGTGAATGAACTCATCAGATCTTTAAAAAGGGACTACCTTGATTCAGCAAAAGAGTAAATGGTCTTTTAGAAATGAGAAAAAAATAATAATGGCCCAATAATTGAAAATTATGTGTAACAAATTAAATGTAAAGCCATAGCAACTCAGCCCTGACAAAAATGTTGAGAATCAACCCACTAACAGCATACAGAGAAAAAATATTTTCAAACGCATTAGAAGATGAAGCTTGTCATTGTTGGTAACAGCAGAAGACTCAGTAGAATGTGAATTAGTAGAAAAAAATCAGTGAACAGAACAGTAATAAGTTGTAAAATATTAAATTTATAGATAATATTCTTATTGTTCTAGTATGTATGAGTTAAATAACTGTAAGGATGTTAAAACAATTATTGCTACCACAGTTTGAACTATTTTGGGTCCCACAAAAATCTGGTAGTAATCACAAAGGAAACTACCAACGTTTCTCAAAAATGTCAGCTTAATGTTTAACAGTCTTCAACAAAAAATCAAAACATTAAGAATGTTTGGGACAGAAAATTAAAACAAAATTGGAAAGAAGCATACCACTGTATTAATTCATAGTGCACTTCGATCTTGAATATGATATGTGATTAGGTCATCCTGCCTCAAAAGTCATAATTAGTAAGTAGTATTAAGCAGAGTAATTAGCAAAGAAGTAGCCAAATGCAACACGTTTAGTCAAAGACATGGAGGATCACTGAACTGGGTAGATCTGTTTGGTTTGCAAAAGACAATACAAAGGAAAATACATGTGAGATCTGTGAAGTTACAAATAGCATAAGGACCAATGTTTGCATTCTACAAGAATGAGTTGGCAGCCAGTGAAATTATGATGTGGCATGTTCAAATCAGATGCATAACAAATAAGTAAATTGTATACTTCTTTCATTGCCTCAGGATGTTTTGAAGGACAAAGCGGAAATCAGTTTCAAAAGATTAAGTACATTCTTATTGGAGAGGCCTCTCTTTTGTATTAAACAATAATCTGGCTACAACTTTCCAGTCAGAAGATGCCTAAACTACACATGACTGAGGTAGAAGGACACACCAGGGTAAGACCCAATACAGAGGTCTGCTTCACTTGTTTCTTTCACCCTTTGCCCAGGCTTTTTCTACTAGGCATTCTCAATGACAAGACAGTAGGCTTGCTGGGTCTTCGTGCTGACTCTCTGTATACATGTTTTTTTTTCCTTTATGGTATGTGAACTGTGAAGGTTTTGCGTTATTGAAAGAGGTAATGCACATTATGCGGGGTTAATACAACACAAAATCTGGAAACAAATTACAAGGAACATCACTTGCCTAGGTTCAGTGTACAGGAATTTAATTTTCCATTGTTGTTTACCTCTAGCTAAAAAGGGAATAAAAAATTGCCACCAGCTAGGAATTTCTGCATTGATTTAATGCTCATTTTTACAGGTGTAAGTAAGCAGATATTATCAATGCAATAGGAAGAAGGCCAAGAGATCCTGAAAAAGCAGGAAATTCAGGCTGAATTTCAGTTCTGTCTATG
>WEIS01055341.1:647-19486 GCA_013389965.1 Todus mexicanus | reverse complement strand
GCCATGGCCCGGCCCGGCCCCGCCTCCCCGAGCGCTCCCGGCCGCGGAGCTCCGGCAAACTTCGCCTGGAGTTTCGCCCCCTCCCAAAACAAACCCCCCTCGGTAACGCTGCTCCCCTCGCCCCCGGCCCCGCGCCCATCCCGCCTCCGCGGCCGCGCAGGTGAGCAGCCGGCGTGAAGCCCTCGGGAAGGCGCTTTGTTCATCGCCGGCGCCACC
Source organism: Todus mexicanus (assembly GCA_013389965.1). NCBI lineage: Eukaryota > Metazoa > Chordata > Aves > Coraciiformes > Todidae > Todus > Todus mexicanus. Next base: position 19,270 of record WEIS01055341.1, on the reverse strand, counting down.
TTCGCTTCTTAAGACAGAATATTTCATTTCTACTTAGAAAAAAAAAAAAGTCATTGCGAGCAGCGCAGTTTTGCAGGCTAACGAGACTCGATTTTGGAGACGCGTACTTCGCGTGTGGTGCTGGGGGGGCCGAGAAGGGGGTGTCCTTGAAATGACATCTTTTAAGTGCCTGACCAAAATCCCCTCATATTCCAGAAACAAAGGGTTTAATCCCAGAAATGAAGTCCAGGAAATAGCTGTCACTAATTCATTTTTCTTCACATGAAAGATAAATTAATTAAGACTTAAAAAGTGCCACGAAATACTTTGGACGCCACTGTAAGAGAAAAAAAAAAGAAAAAGGATTACTCACCAAACTGTGTCATCTGTGCTTGTTTTATGGGAAATCAGAAAAATCCTGAGTAAAAATAATGTAGAGTTTTTTGCTGGGGAAGCATCTCTTGTCATTCACACGCAATTCCCAAATTCCTGCCCCTGAGCTGTGCGCTGCCTCCACAGCAGATCCTGGGGCAGGTCATTGCCCACAGCGCTCCTGCCCCTCTGGAACACAAGCGCTTGATACTCCCAGGCAATCCTTTGGGCTGATCCTGCAGCTTTTCACGCACGCACCACTCGCAGCGGGAGCGCTGCCTCTTGAGAACTGATTCATCTAGGCAAGGGCGCCAGGATTTGGCCCATAGTAAATTCTCTTTAGAGAGGGTGCCAACAAAATCTCTCAGCCATGGGAATAGGACGTTTTTGGCAACTCGGTCCCTTGGCTGTCTGTCCCTGATGTTTCCTAGTGGTGACAGGCTAAAGGCGAGATCATTATGGGCTTCCTCACAGCAAACATAGCGTGGCTATGTTGCACCCCAGGAGCTGCTGCCTGGTTATAGGTGTAAGGACATGATTTTCTCAGGAATAGCGCTAATCTGAAAACCATCAAAATTTGCACAGTGCATGAAAATGCTGCGATGGAGACTACTTGCTTGGTTAGGAATCAAATTGCAACTTGAGGACAAAAAGCTGAGAGTGCCTCCAAGAGAAGGATTCCGTTCACAGAACAGCTCTGTGGCCTTTTCACTGGAAGTCAAACACTCGGAGCAGCCCCGCTGCTGAGTGGATTGATAGAGGGTACCGAGGTGCTGGCTCCCCACACCACGGCATTACAAATGTGGGATTTGCTGCTTCGATTTTTAAACTCCTGATGGTAGTGCCAGCCAGAAAAACTGCACTCCTAGGAAAACCACCCGTATTTTGACTTGATACATCCTTTTTGTGACTGGCATATAGAAATTACTCAGCAACGCTGCTCGGTTATGCCTACAGCACGGGTGTGGGAAGCATGGCACAGCCTGTGACATCTGCTTGGGCTGTGGCTGCACACTCCCCTCTGCTCTGAGAGGGGCTGCTCGTGGGATGGGACCATTCTTCCCCACTATACATGCCAGGCACAAGCTGACTGAAGGCTTCCATATATCAGGATGAGAGATTAGTATGGTTTAAATCTCCTTCTGCTTCAATTAGGCAGATGACACAATGTTGAGAATCGGATTGCATTCCTGTAGGGCAAAGGGGTTCAGCCTGACGTTCCGCATTTTAGAGGGTTTTGGTATAGCCAAGACTAATATCTTGTCTCTACACTTAAATATGGTAGTTTGTTATATTTTTAACATTTGCTGCATGGCTAGAAATGCATAGGCTTACTTTATGTAAGGATTTAAAGCATGTGCACTTACAATATGTGTGCATTCAGGGAATTACACAGCCACAGGTTTTTAAACACAAATATATGCAGGCTCCTATTGATATGATAAACTATCAGTAACATGTGCTGTAAAGCTTCTTAAATCCTCATTGACAGAGCAGACCACTATTCTGTCAATAGCGTGCAGATTAATGGGGTATTGTCAGGCTATTTTAGGCCTTAACTTTCATTTATCCTAAAACTTGTACGTCATTGTAACTCTTAACCTTTGGATTCTGCCAACGCATTTCTTGTCACAAATATACAAATGGAATTAAAAGAAAACTGGCTTTTAAATGTTAATTACCCTTAGAATGATTGATTTGTAAAAGAAACACATCAGCAGAATCTGAAAGTACAGAGGCACAATAAAATGGACTGTCAGCCCAAGAGGCAGGAAAGCCCAAGGACCAACTTTGGCTCCGATGCGACTGTCCCGTGCACGAGATGGTAATGGCAGCACTTACTGACCCTATCGCATAGGTATTGCTTATGGATTATTTCTATTGTCTGAAGGACTTTTCACCCTCTAAGTGTTTTACAGACTTAAGCTACACTTGTTCCTGAATTTGAAAATGTAAGCAAAGTAGTCAAAATTTACATACAGATAAAAGATAAAAGAACCACCATCTGTTAGAACAACAAACTGAGGTTTTGCTTCATTAAAATATGGATAATACTAAACTAATATGTGTTTAAACCAGACATTTCATTCTGCTTGAATGCCTGCATTGGGTTTATAACCAAAGCTGAATTGACTTCAGCAAGCAGAAGTGTTCATTAAAATCGCTCCTTCAGCCAGACGGTGATTTGGTAAGAAAGTGCACGTGCACACTGTGCAGGGCAGCTCGCACGTTTGGGAAACCACCTTCAGACCATGGCTGCCCAGGAAAGTTTGCTCAAACGGCGCATCCCTAGGAAACATCAAGTGCTGAGGAAAATGATATTGATGGTTTCTGTCTGCCTGAGCCAGAGCTGAATCAGTGACTCAGCACACTAACGCACGGGCACGCTGGCTTCTGAATGAAATGCAAAAGTTATATTTTGAGGACGTGTTCATTTAAGCTCTGCCATTTCCAATAAAAACAGCAAACATCAGTTCCAGAAGGATGGTCAGATCACAGTAGTGTCAGGATGTGATGTTATATCCTAAGAGTCATTATATTTTAGCTAAATATTTTCTTATTCCCTTCTCTTTTTTTTCCCCTCCAAAAAGTTCCATTTCACCAGTGCATACAGACACCTGCCTACTGTAGGGCATTGTAGAGGGGAATGGATAGGTAATTTAATATGAATCAGATATATAATTTCTGATGAAGTAGACATGCACGGGTTTTATATTCACTGTCCTTAAATCTAAGTTGCAAAGTGTGCCTGTCATCACTTACCTTGACTGTAATTAAGTTTGATAATAAAAGAGACTAGAATTTATTTATTATGAGTGCATAAAATTAGTTGGACAATTTAAAGTGCTATTCAATGACTGATGCTCCCATAGCAGGGGTAAATATTAGTCTGCTTGATAATATTAGTTTCTATTAACAATCTAGAAAAGTTATTTTCATACAGCTCTGGTTTTATGTGCCTTTGTGCCCTCTCACTATCTGGGGAGCCATTGCACAGGGCAGGGCAGGCATGTATAGTATGAGAAAAAATGTAGAACAATTTCCAAAACAACCAGGCTTTTTGCTCCTATCGATTGGTGAAGAATCCTCTCCTTTGGATTTTTAAGAAAATAGGAAGCTCAAGCTGTACTACTTCACAGCTCATCACTAGAACAGGGTTAAAGCCACAGAGGCTGAAACGGATGGCTTATTACGGTATCCCACTATTAGCCTGCACAAAACAGAATTCGGTGTTTTCTAATGCTTACCCCTATTAGATGGATGCCTACTGCTCCTGGCTTTAGCATCCAGTCTCCACGACCCCTTACTGTAGTTACTGCCCTATTTGTAGCCACTTATTCACCCCGATAACCCATGGTTTAGATGCTAAGATGGGTCTTTAATCCATGTGGCCTGCATTTAGATCCTATCCCAGTTCAATCACCCTAAACCTTGTTGCCTGGGGAAATACAGGTGAAAATCTCAGTGTTTGGCTGACAAAGCAATAAAACGGAGCCAACCATTTTCTTTCTCTGAGTCCTCAGCTTGTAGCACTATCAAGGCAAGTCAGAAGTGAGACATTTCAGAACATTGTTGCTCATGATTTACACCAATAGGCTAAAAATAGCAAACTGCTAATATAACAAGCTTGTGCTGTGTTGATACAGGCAAATAATTGGTTATAAGTCAAGTACTGTATAAAGAGTGGTAAGTTTAAGAAAAGACATTGCAATTTTCTCCCTGTAAATAGTATCTGATTTCTGGTAGCACATAAGTCTAGTTCTTTATAATGCTTACAGGAAAGAAAATAATTTTCTCATATTTTCCAAATGATGTGAAACTCCCCTTTTCGCCCTTGCCAATTGATAGAAAATTATAGGAGGTACTTCAAAGTAAGTAGCATTTTTCTAAAATATAGAAAGACACAAAACAGTTTCAGCACTTTCTTTTATCACCTTCTTGGGTACTGTGTTGCCAGTTGTTTTTAAAGTATTTGTGACTGTCAAAACTTCAATTTAACATAATTGTTCTCTTTTTTATCTCTCTCTAATCTGCCTCCTCAGTTCGAGGGATGTGTAGAAATCACAGGTTGTGTGCCTGTCACTTAAAGGTGTAGTGATAATTTTCTGCTAACACTGATGGGGTGTGCATCTGAACTTGGCAACTTTATCCCAGCTCTTTATAGGATCAGCATGTGCATATGCTTTCACTCTTGTCATTTATCTTATGGCTAGTGTAAGAAATGGGTCCAACACTGCTATTCCATGCCCACTCACGATCAGCTGACATCAGTTTACCTTGACAAGTATACAGAACACTATCTTTATATTGAATATTTAAGTGATAAATGTATTAGTGGCTCTCAGTTCTTACGTAGGCAAAAGTCTGACTGAAGTTCAATACGCGCTGGCTCTCCAATTCCCCCACCTGCCTCTGGGGAGGTGGAGGAGACATGCCAGTAATTAATACATATGACTGGAAAACAAATAATGTTGTTATGCTTTGGCAGTATGCTGTGTGGGCCAGGCCGCGGGGATCACGTGGGATCACACGCGGGTGAACCTGAGGCAGAAACGCCTCCTCTGCTGAGGCTGTGGGGCTGGCAGAGAGAGACACGCCTAAGCCAAGGTGGAAAAGGCACAGACACAATGTTTGTAATATGTTGTCCTCTGTATTTTACTACATGAAATGTGCTTAGAGTGAAATCTGGATGACTGTGTGTCAACGCTAATAAAAAGGATTCAAGCAATAAACATAACTAGGCACAGTCTTGTAAAACTGGTCTTTCCTGCCTGCAAGCTCCCCATCAGATTTAACTCTGAAAAAACCCAACTCTTTCAGGCCAACAGTTCTGGTCATAGCACTTCCCTAAAAAGACCTTTGCAATAGTAAAACATGATTAATTCCTGGTTCTTGCAAAAGAATAATCTTGTAAAAAGGATCCCTGAGAGAGACAGCTGTACAGGGCAGAGAGCTGGGAACAGAAAAGCTAAGCTGAAGGCATTGTCATGGTGCCCTTTGGGGCAAGATATTGAGTGGTAGGTGTTGCAAATTCCCCTCACCACTTTAAATGCCCACAGGAATCAACGAAAGCAGAAAAACTCCCATTTTCTCTACAATGATTAGCTTTTCAGGGATATTACATCACCTCTCCTTTGATGGGGAATTAATTTCAAACTTCTAAGACAAGACCAACAAAATAACGTAATTAGATTTGATGGCATACTTCCAAAATTAATAGGTGATATTCCTCACAGCCTACAATTTTAATTTCCAAAATTTCATTTCTCATGTTCAGTACAGATTCACCATCCGCAGTTTTTACCTACACTTTTCCTCACCAGTAGTAAAATGTGCTGCCTTTTTCAGGCACAGACAGATGAAAAGACGTATTGGTAACAAATGTATGTTCATGGCATATAATCACAAGATGACATGACACTTAATGTTATCCATTTACATTATATATAGCCACTTCAGCAAAATCACTTTTTAGTCCCATTTTAGGGGATTACCTAATCCTGTAATTGATTCATGTGATGAGCCCCTCTTGTCCAGTGGAGACCCAGTGACCTTCAGAACAGGAACAGGCCTGAAACCATTCTATTATTTCACTGTTAATTATGTGTAAATTACAAGATAATGTAGGATGGAAAAGATGATAATTTTATCTTTTTATTTTCTTCACTGAGTCTAGACATTAAGTGTTTCATGTCCTGGCCCTGAAGAAAAATTACTCCCTATCAGTAAGACTGACCAAAGACAAGATTGATGTTTTCTTTAAGGTAAATCAAATATTCTCTTAGAAATTTAGCCAATCATACAGGTTCCCACACAGCTCAGAGCTACAGTAAAGCTACTATCTACTGTAACTGTCACATCTCAAAACTTGCAGTTAAGGGGTGAGGCAATGGCTCACTGGTTATAAATACCAGCAGATTAGTTTATCTGTAGATTTGTATCGCATTACTCATTCCAGAGCCCATAAAATCCAACATGAATCAGCCTGGCTTCATATACCAACAATCACGTCTTACACAAAGGTGTGTTCACAGGTACTAGCTGAGGACACTTTATAGTTGTGGCAGTTTTAGCATTACAGAAAATGAGCAGTTAGGCATGTGTTCCTGAACAGACTCACGCAGACACGTCTACAGACACTGCTCTTTCACTGTCCCACCAAATATAACTCTATGGATTAAGGCCTTAAATAAGACTCTAAGAATGCAGTTTCTAACAGTCTGAATCTCCCTTGAGTAAGCCTGAGGTAGCTCCTTGGGCTGTCCCAGCCAAGCAGCTGTCCAGCCTAACACTGACTCAGGAGCCAAAAGCCTGCCTCATTTGGGCGACAGTGAAACAGTTGTAAAGGATCAGACAGACATTATTCACGGCTGATGTAGGGAGGGTGCTTAGAAAATAGTTAATACCAGTAATCACTAAGAATAGAAAGGTAAACAAACTGCTTGTAAATTTATATCTGCTTGAACTCTGAAATGAAGCCTTACCACGTTTCTTCAGTGCATTCCTATCCAGGAAGAGGGTAGACTGTCATGCTACGTTTGAAGAAAGATGATAAAACTATTTACTTTTACCTCTGTGACACATACAGAAAGTTCATAACCCACGCACAATCAGTGATGACAGCAGTTGCTGCCTTTGGCATGTTAACTTGACTTTCTGTTTGGTGCATGTCTCTCGATGCCTCAGTATCTGACTTTAGCGCAGGATATTTCGTTCTTAAAGACTATGTGGATACATTTAATTATTTTTTCAACACTTACAGCCTTATGTAACATTACAGTTTGTTTGAAAAAAAGACATCTAGCTTTGGTGTACCTCAGTGTTCCTTCTTGTGCGCTAGCTGTGGGCTGCAAAATCCTTTCTACTGAGTAGCCAGAACAGAGTCATCCAGGAAAGTTTTGCTTTTCTCTGTTTTGTGCTTTGTATATTAGTGCAGAAGAACAATTTCCCCTAGAAGAAGATGAGAGAATATAAACAATTATTATTCGCGATATACCACGGTATCAAAACAAAGAGGCAAAAGTGAGTGCAGGTGGCTTTGATTCTTTGGAGCTACTGCTGCTCCTTCCCCCTTGTTAAGATTTGAAATGGTGCACTGTGTCCAAGAGCCACTGTCAAGTTACTGATTCTGGGACACATCTTACTACTTTTCGTTGGTGGGTGCAAGATGACATATTTTCACCTTTGAGGTGACAGTAGGTGACAATGAGGTAGGTGGCCTGTTTCATCCCCCCATTTTTTCACTGGTCACAGTCTGCCAGCTGCTTATATGACTGTGCATGTCAGCCCTCTAATCGTGAGTGATGCTAAGCTCCATGGAGTCTGGGGAAATACCATTGTCTGTGACAAGTCATGCAGGAAACAGTCATGCAAAGGAGCTGTCAGGGAAGAGGCTTGGTCTAGAAGAGGGGTGTGTGGGGGGTCAAAAGTGTAGAAAGCACTTCGGTTCCAAGGCAATATAAATTAGCAGTGGCACCTATTCTATCCTACAAAATCTATTTGCAGCACATACTGGAAGAATTACCATAGCAAAAATATACAACAAAGAAGCAATCAGTGATCATCAAGTTATTACTAAATCCTCCGGATGATGCTTGACTTGGAAAAACAGGCTCAGGTAGGAATGCCAACACTATTATCTGACACGGCTCAAAAAAAAGTAAGCCATGACATCTCCATTCTTGGCACAGCACAGAGACTGCTGCAGGCGCCCTATTCCCTCTGCTGCTTGGAGTGATGCAGTCGTGGCTGCTGAGGCTGTTAGCTACAGATCTCTTCCTGTGTTTTTTGTGGATAAGAGTAGGACACAAAAACTGGATCTCTATCAGGGAAGCAATGGAAGAAACAGTATTTGTGGCTGCAGCCAAAGTTTTCCAGTTCCTTTTATAGATTTGACTTTTTTTAATTAGTTGCATAACAAGGTGCCAGGATTTTAGCAGTCATGTTATAGCAAGTAAATCATGTTATAATGAAATCTCTACTGTCCAAGTAGCCAAAGATAACTACAAGATAACTACAGGTTATTCTCAGCTTTCCTATCAAAAGCTGTTTCAGAGTTGGGTATTTTATCTGAGTGCTTCAGATGCTGCCTGAATAACTTCCTGTGTTCAGAAGAATCTCAACGATTTTTTATTTTGTGCATACATACTTTGCCTGCTGGCAGACAATGCCTGGTTGCTCCTTCCTTTCCTTGTCATCATCAGCCATATATGTGTGTCAGGTCAAATGCTCAACGCTAAACCAGAGAACCAGAGAGGGACGGGAAAAGTCTCCATCTCCTCGTGTAACCAGACCATACAGAAACTCTGCATATGTGATATGAGGAACCCAGCTGCATGAAACACAGGCTTAGCTGGCACTCTGCCACCTGGCAAGTCCGCCTGCACCACCTCAGGCTCAGAGTGCGCTGCCAGGTAACAGAGTGCTTTACTCTGGCAGAGCAGTGAGGAAGAGAGTGGAGTCAGGGGAAGACAATAGAGGCAAAGGGGGGAGGAAGCAGACTGTCCAGTGGTCAGCCAAGTGATAGGTGACTTTGAGAGCAGGTCAGAGCCATGGTCATGCTCAGACTTCCATTACGTCACGTTTCCAGTACTTAAGCTCAGGTGAGCTTTGGACATGTCAGAGGAGTGATGTTAGGCCATATTACTCCTTACTACAGACCCAATTGAGTAGCTCTGCAAGGTGGATCACATATCACTTCTGTCCATCAGTAAATGTCATGGTGCTGATGTCAGGCTGACAATTTAGATTTAAAATCCTTCCTAGAAGTATCAGGATAGCACGTGTGCATGTGTTCCTGGGGTTGCTGGCCATCTGGGCTGTTCTTAAAGCCATGTGGTTTTACACTCTGCCCACGTTTCAGGCATCCTGTATCCAGAAAGTCACTAAAGAGAACTGCATCCGTTTACTTGCTCTCTGATCTACACCCCTTCATGGACTTGATAGAGTTTGACTCTATGTTTTCCCTAGAATCTTCAAAACCCTTTCAAAGAGATGTGATGACATAAAGCCTGTTGATTTTTGTTGGGACTGCATGAAGATCCCTCTTTTCTCTCAGTTGCCAAAGGAAAAAAATGTGAGCTGTATTTTTCAAATGTCATCCTGAGGAACCAACCCTCAAACTCTTCCTCACATATGAAATGTCCTGGCAGGATTACCATATAATATCCATTGCAGCAGTGGAAAATATCAAAGGATCATGGTTTAAAATGAAACAAAAAAAGCACCCTTTCTTGTCTCAAAAGCAATACGCTCTTCCTCTTTCTTCCTTCTCACCTGAAAATTGCCATGCAGTTTGGTAAAGCGGGATTAAGTAGCCACAATAAACATACCCACGCAAGGCCAGCAAGTGCAAATGGAAGCAATCGCTTTACTTTTTAGCCCAAACCTTCTGTTACTGTAGCAAATGAGATTTTTTTTTGCAGCTGACTAACAGAAGCCGATTTAGGCCCTTTGCACTTGCTGCCAGCAAGTGTTCCTACTCCAAAAATAGCCTATTGAAGAAAGAAGTGTCAGTTGCTGTCTTCAACAGGCTGCTTTCTAAACCCATTGTTAGAAGGCACCTACTTCAAATGAAACCTGGCATGTCACCACGTCGGTGGGCAACGTGCCATTCTAACAGATGGGCCGTGGGTAGGCAGTGCCAGAGATTCAGTCTGTATATCAACCTTGAGTAACAAGGTTGTATTCCCATCTGAGAATGTCAAAGCCTGTAACTGTGCTCTACTGTAACCTGTGTCCTTACGTGCGTTGTTGCCCAGCCACATCTACAGAGCATTGCAAACGTTTCTGTTTGATTTTGAGCCCATACCGCTTGGCTCCACTGGGCACCAGGTTTGAGTTTTGGACAGGTGAGCCTGGCCTGCCATGCTCTGCAATGAAGGTGTGGGCAAGACCACGTGAGCAGTGCTTGTTTTTCAGTGCCTTTCTCCCCACTGTGCCATTTCCCAGCAAGTATGTGGGAAAACACTTCAGGATGCTGCAGTTATGGTAAAAACTTCCAGAAACACCTCAACAGCTGTGGGAACAGTGAGAAACCTCAATGGACGGACTCGGAGCCCAGCACAGGGTTAATCTCAGGTGCCCCGACATTTAGTGTAAACATATGCCCAAGTATCAGGTGGTAAGAGCAGTTCTGCTCTCATTTTGTACTAGTCTCACAAATCCCCACACTCTCAAGTGCGTCACAAGAACATCAGACCTTGATGAACTGGGATTCATATGCCACAGCCTCATGAGAGTAATATGGCAATGAAATCTCCATTTTTCAATGCGTCTTACACAAAAGAAGCCTCAGCTTTCTAGTGAAATACCAGCCTATGTGTGGACACTTTATCTAGGTTCTTCCATAGTACCTGTTTGTATTAAATGTGTTATAGAGAGTCTCAAATTAATGCATGTAAACTATATCTGCATCTTTTCAAAATCCCCTCTTATATGTCCCATGAAGCTATTAGTTTAGCTATCACTAGGTATTAAAATTTAAAAGGGTCACTAAATGCATACTGCTAGAAGGAAACAACATTAGTTACACATTACCAGAACAAAACTAAATTAAGAAACAGCTCATTTCCTTTGTACCATCAATATTTTACTCAGCCATAGCCTGGATGCTTGTACTCACAAAAAGGAATTAATCATTCATGTGCTAATGTACATCCATTATTTTTAAATCATCACTTAAGTAATCATTTTTGTGTGTGCTCAGATGTGTGATGCCTGCTTATGAAAGCGCAGGAAAAATCAATACAAATTAAATAAAATTTAAAAGGTGGGTATCTGTGAAACAGATGCAAAAGTGTCCTCAGTGCAGTAAAATTGTAATCAAATTGCTGTAAAACTCTGTTCCTGAGTCATAATTTAAAAAAGATACCAGTGTAATGCTAAACTTATTTATATGCCATGCTACCTTCTTTATGTTGATGCAAGCGTACAAAATGCAGTTCATCAGATTCTGTCTTAAAACCTGCATAAAACTGAAATAACACAAGCTTTATTGCCATTTAATTTGGTACTGCCATTTTCCAACAGTTTATTTACTAAGAATTGCAGTGCTCATATCATAACATCATCTGTATCAGCACATCTAGGAGGTTCCCAAAACCCTTCACAAGGTGAGGTGCAGGAGACCTCCTGGAAATGCTTCCCATGCAAATGCATGGTGCACACCAAGTGTGGGAAACAAGGCACCGTGGCTCAGCAAAACCAAAATCTTCCTCTTCTGCAAAGTGTCACTCAGCCTTTAATGTCTACCCAGTACAGATCACAATAATCAAAATCTCATTTCCCCTCCTTCCCTGAAATGAGCTAACTCTATCTCCTGGGCTGGATTTGCTGCTGCCTTGGGCTTGTCATTTACACCCAGAGAAAGTGCTTCCAAATCAAGAGCCTTGCTTTACTCAGATATAAATTACCACTACTTTACTCAGACATAAATGTCTTTCTAAGGTGCAAAGTAGTGAAGAACAGCAGTTAGTGCTGGCTGCATATAAGAAGAGTTAAGATGGTTCTACTGGATTGGAAATTAAATAATCTTTTGCTGAAAGTATGATTGCTTCTTTTGGACTACTCATATCAGTATAAGAATATGGCAAAGCTGTTAGATCCCAGCAAGTACAGTGAATTTCACAGAACAGCAGCATAACACTTGAAACAGAATTTGGTGTAGCAGCGCTGTAGGTTTTTTCTTCTATTGCTTCAATAATTTTATGGTGATGTATTTTGATGAGAATTTAAGTGAGCTTTGTGTTTATGAGGCAGTACCAAAATCTCCTGCAAAATAAATTCCAAGACCAAGTTATCTATTAATATATGGTATGGCTTCTTATAAATTAATAGAGGTTAATTGGTACAATGCTCATGAGAAAGCAAGAGACATTGTCTACCTTGACTTCAAGATGGGACGACATGGGTTCCTTTTTCAGCTAGGACCTGACATTCTCAGTCTATGTAATGAAGAAAACGATCTCGCAGGCAATACTTTCATTGTGCAGCAACGTCTGAGGCTTAGTAGTGGGTTCCCACTCAGCTCTGCACTGAAAGCAATGCTTTTGGATATTTAATTCTGAATAAAGCACCTTTTTTTTTTCTTCCTATCTTTCCCTTATTATTAGATCCAAATCTTTTCCAGTTGAAATTTTTGTGAAAAGCAGGGCATTTCTGTGTACTGTTTCTCTCTAACCAAGACATTGTACTTCCAGACACCACATCTGCCTGTAAAGATCTCATATATAGCAAAAAAACCACAAACAAAACAGAGGACAAAAGTATAATCAGCTTACTGATGATGAGTAATAGAGGCACCATGAACTGACTGTGATTCAGAAATGTATCATGAATGACTGTATTTTAGACTCAAGGAACTGAGGATTTAATGTTTCTTTTGGAGAAGTACCTGGAGAAGCTGGCTTTGGCCACAGTTTAGGGACTCCCCGACAGGCATGCAGGAGTTCAGCTGTGTAGGCACCAAACCAAGCACACAATTTACATCCCCTGGCAGTGCAAAGCAACCAGTTACTGCAGGCCAGCGCACACTCCATAACCTTGGAGAATGGGATTTGATCTGTTTATTTAATTTCAGCCTAATTAAGTAACAATGCATGGTCATGAGCAGTACACAAGGCAAAATGAAGCCAGACGAAGTGTCCATCAGGTCTGAAAGCAACTGTCAGCTAACCGTGCAGGACAAGCACTCTTGCAATTACACAAACAGTTAAATAAATATGGATTTTAAAGTTCTTATCACTTTTGTCAAGCTCAGCTGTTGTCTAAGCCTACAACAAGGGGAGTAGGGTGAATGAGAGGGCAATAAGCTTCTCAACCTCAATGACTACCATCTGGGTGAGCAGAGGAAGGGTCCTCTTCTAGAGGGGATACATTTGAGCTACTGGAGGTGACACAGGTTCTTTGGATGAACTGTGTCCATGGAGCTACCAGACTGCTCAAGATTAAAGTTACTGTTTATAAAAATGTGAAGTTTGACCTATAGTAATTTCTTTGTCTGGGTGCCTAAAGAACTATGTGGGTCTTTTCACAGTTCAGAAGCTGCAAGATGGGGGTCACTTGAGAGAAGAGATTCAGCTTTCCGTGTACCTGTGGGCCTCCACAGCTCCCTATGCAGAGGAGAATCCTTGCAGAGAAACCAGAGTGGGAGCTCACACAGATGTACAGAATTGCCCCAAACCTGTGTGTGTGCATCCAGTGTCTCAAAACACACACACATGTGCCTATTTTGCCTTTGCTCAAATTCAGCAAAGTGTGTCCTGAAATGAACTTCATTTGATGGAAAGAATAAAAATGTCTCTGTCTTGCTTGTGCCAGTTTATTGCTAACACAGGCAGGTGATTCATCAGTGGATGAAATGAGATTTTCAAGTTGTTTTAAAATGATGAGGTAGTTTTCAGAGCTCACTCAGTTTGTGACTAGATATGTGATTTATTAATATATTTGTCAAATAATGTAGTTGACAAGTTTTAAAAACATTTCTGGCTAATTGCTTCTATTAGTCATCAATCCTGAAAGGGGAATAGCAAGATAAGATTGTATTTTACAATTTTTTGGTTTTTGTAGTCCCTCTCTTGTCCTGGCCCAGCGAAAGGGATGGCAATGTAAACACTGGATCGTCTCACCATGGTTTTTCTTTGGTTTATTGTTGCTTTTCTTTGTTCAAGCTAGAATCAAGTGAAACTGGACAGGAGATTGACTCATTTCAAACTTCAGTTTACATTTTCCTAATTGACTGGTGCAATTCTGATTGTTTTGAGCACCGTGTGACTTTTTTGGAGCAATTTGTTGGTTTTTTTTTTGTTGTTGTTGTTGTTTTTTTAATTTCACTCTAAACCATGCCTACATTTCCATCTATTCCTTACTGGGTCCCATTCAGAAATACTATTTTCAGGATTACATTTTCCTATTAAAAGCTTGATTAAAAGATTGATTCGGGGCTTAGACACATGCTCACTTAACAAAGCAGATGCAGAGATTTCCTCAAGCTGTTTGTTACAACCTGCTTGTCAGACACTGCATCCCACCAAGGAGTGGATGGAGCAGACCATGGGAGTGTTCAGTAGCTGCTTCCGTGCAAAGTCCTGTGGCTTAGCTAAATTCCCTGGACATGTTCCCTTCGATCTGCAGATGGCTAAGGCTCAAACATGCATTTAAGGCCCACTGACATAGACGGGAATTATTAATGATTTGAGCAGTTTTCCTGGTTGAGATCAGAGTTTCCAGTCCTATGACGAGATATGCCAGAGGACTTCCAAACCTGTCTCAGCCAGACGCTGTGGGTCTGCTCGGGCAGGGGCCCCTGCCAGCAGCAGTGCTGGTGCAGGCCCAGGTGCTCAGGTTGAGCACACGCGTCCCCTCCTTCCTGCTGATGCTCATTACCAGGCCCAGCTGCCTTTTACCACCCATCTGCCACCCGTTGCTGCCCTGAAACTCTGTTGGCAGAACAGATCACGTGCCTCTTCCCTGTGCTCTCTGGGCAAAATCAAGCAGCCGGCTCAACCACCTGCTTAAACCATTTAAACCTAATGTAGTTTTAAATCCACGACAGCCTAGAGGAAAAACAGGGAGAAGCCTTGGAGATAATTCTCCTGAATAAATATGGGGAAATTTATGACACTGGACTGGTAACGGGGGAAAGTAAAGCGGCAATGTCTTAAACCACAGTAATGGTTTGTTAACTGATATTGTGGTCTCACAACCACTTCTCTGGAACACACTCTTCACAAACCTGCTCATGCAGCCTGCATGGAAACCTACAAGTTGTTGATTCAGGTTTTTCTTAATAACACAACAGATTTTTTTTGAACTTAAAATTTGGAACTTAATGCAGTCTGCTAAACTATCTTTTATTAAAAATAAACCAGACCAACACAGAAGGCACAGTACCAGGTGGTGCTGTGAAGGCACACTTTTGTATTGAGAGTGGGAGCCTGTGCATATACATTGAACAAACTTAGTAGCAGAGAATGTGCCTTTCTCAGACCCAGCCCTGCAAACACACTCCACCAGGCTTATTGGCATGGGACACAGTTACTCCAGTCCTTACAGATGAGCCACCCTACTGCAAAAAGCATTCTCTTACCGCTCTTTCTTAGTATTGAAAATCCATTGCTAAGACACAAAATTAAACGTCAGCTTCACTTGATTTGTGGCACCGTTTGTTGTTTTTTTTTCTTTTACATACATTTTAAAGTTATCTTTGTCTTCAGCAGAGGGTGATAAGCTGTGGTATTGTCACCCAAACAGCTCAGAAATGCCAGCTACAGCAAGCAGAGTGGGCAGAGACACTTTGGAAACTAATGAGAGTGGAGAGATCTGCATATTCATAGCAGGCAGGAGCTGGAGGTGCATATACAAACTGAGCAACTGCCACCAATGGGCGAGCTGATTACTGTTTATTTGCAAGGGGAGACAAATGAATTCTAACTGGCTAAGACACTTGTTATCGTGAAATACATATTTGGCTACAGCAAATGGCTTCAAATCAGAAAAATGACATTTTTGTGCTGGCTGTTTATAAACAGGATGCAGTTAGCGCAAGGCACTCACAGCTGCAGTAGCTGCAGATTTTCAAGGCCAGACTCAAATGTATCGCACTTTATCATTAGTTTTCATATTTGCTCTACCCAAGGCCGTACAGTGTTTTACAGGGAACCCAAGAAAATAACTTGAGTGATTCGCTGGCACTCAATACTGCATGACAGTTCATTGTTTTCAAGAGAGTTTGTATCTTCACCTGAAACTTTAATCTCAGCATCACATGCCTAGGCCTGTTTTTGATAAAGTCAGTGTCAACGTCATTAGTTTCGGTTAGTGCGTAACTGGGTCTGCACTCAATAAAACTGAAAACTGGGAAACCTCTTCAATAGCAAGAATGAGTTTAGCTGAGATGAGGGGTCAGAACTTCAGGGACTGTTCCTCACTGCCTGACCTCAACGGGATGCCAGGTGGGAATGGAGATGGGCAAGGAGAGGGGTAGCAGTAAGATGATGGGGCAGCATCAGAAATACATCTTTCTAGAAAGACGGATGCAGCTTTAATCCACAACTCACCCATCAGATATCTTCCTAGAAGTCATGGTAAAGTTGGTGGGAGTGGTTTGAGGAAATCACAGAGAAAAGCAATCTTCTGCATAACTGTACTACACTGATTCTTGTTTGACAGGAAATGGGCACAGTAGTGTGGATTTCCCTCTGCTGCATTTCCACTGAAATTCATTCATTGAAAATGCTCAATATATGGCAAATATTTGGGAGACCAGTGCCAGAGCAGTATTTCATATATTCTGTGGATGAAAGTGCACTGGGAATCTGGTCAGCAGTGTAATTGTTTATATTCATTATAAACAATCTGTGTTATTTGGCAACAAACCCTGCCTTTCTGAGTTGACTCTCATTGCTGCTGCTGAGATAGTTCCATCAGCTGGTTGTAATTTCACTTTGGGGGCATACAAAAGTACACTGTATTTCTTCCAAATTATCTGTGGGAGAAACATGAAGAATACACGAAAGGCCCCCTTTTCTTGTGGGACCTCTTTGGGCCTACTTTCAATAGTCTTTAAGGGCCATAAGAGGATGCAGAATAAGTTCAGTTTGTGTGAGCTTTGTAGCACTGTTATACACCTCTGGATCTTCTTTCCCTGTTTTAATCCCCAACTACTTTAATCTTAAATAGTGAGAGCAGATAAAATAATGACAAGAATTGCTACTGAAGGTAAAAAGGGGCATGGGATTGGGGAAAAGATCTTGCAGTGAAAAAGTTTAAACCCTGTTTGGCTTTAGAGATGAAGCAAATAGTATAGTAGCCCTTTCCTGAGCCCTCCACACAAGGCTGAGTTTATCCCAGCCTGCAAGATGGGACCTTGCACTTGTCCTAGCTACCCTGCAGCTGAAGCGTGCACTTCTGCTCAGTATAAATATGTACTTGTGCTTCTTCCTACAACAAGGGAGTGCAAAAGATTTTCTACCTATAAGATATTTGGGAGGTACCAAATGATCTGCTACGGTATGAACAGGACTNAAAAAAAAGAAACTCTAAACTAAACTGTTTGTTGAAAGAGGCCTGGCCAGCTCTGCACGAGCCCTACCACATCTCTACTACTTCTCTGCCCACAGATACGATCATACTCAAGCAAAACTATTCTAAGAACCTGTCCCAGCCAGCAGTGTTTCAGAAAAGCACTTCATCAGCATGAAGTTTTGCTTCCTCTACCATGCTGACAACCTCCACTGCGGGGGAATGTGTTTGTGCTCACACCTGTGCCTAGAGATCGCAACTGCACAAGAACATGAAAGGATTTTTCCACATACATTAGGTACTTTAAAATTTTTCCAATAATTTTCTGTTTTCCTGGCTTTCTCCCCCTGTCTATTTTTGCTCGGCCTGTGCTTGCCACGCACGTAGGCTTCAAAGTGAGAAAGACTCATTCTGAAAGCAGCAGTTTCTACGATGGGAAAGCGCATTTGCTTTGGCTGTGATCTTCCTCCAGGAAGGTGAGGCTCTGCTCTCACCTTACATCCAGCCTATCCTGCTTCCACGGAGTTTGACCCAAAGACGGTATTTAGCCCCTTGTAATCTCTCGTGCTAGGAACTGAGCTTTAGCTCTCCTTTAGTAAGTTTGCTTCTTCCCCCATCCCTCCTGCTCTTGGAAAGTGCAACAGGAGCTTCACTAAATGTTGATCAGGTGATTTTCATTTGTTCAGTACTTGAACAGGATTTATTTACCGAGGATTTAAATTTCTCTAAAGTAAAGAGAAATGAAATAGCACTGCTCTTTAAGCGTGCCTCCACATTTAGAAAGCTTTAGGTTACACTATTCAGTTGAAGCTTTTCTTCTTAAAAATATAATTCAGATATCCCTCCTGAGACTTTACCAGCACTGCCCCCTCCTTGTAACCCAATCCACTTCTCTCTAAGAGCACAGCTCGCTGCTTGCCAGGTGTGTGGGCATGTGTCACATGAAAGAGTTAAGGCATAACTGTTGGCAACATGAGCTCTGAAAAGGCATTCAAAGAGAGCTTTATATATTTTTAAGATGTGTGCTGGTTTGCAAATGGGATTTGGTATCTGTATTTTACTGTAAATGCACCTTTTCCTCTATCAGCTGTGAATGAAAAATTAATTTTACTGACTTTTTGATAGCTTTGATTAGAGATGGATCTCTTCCCACAGGCATCCTCTGACATCCTTCCTTTACCTGAGTGCTATCACAACTAGTAGGAGGCAACCACCATTTCTATTTGAATGAATTCTCTTGTTATTATAGT
>WEIS01055339.1:0-34711 GCA_013389965.1 Todus mexicanus | reverse complement strand
CTTCTGAGAAATGGCAGGCCTTGCAGACCTTTCCTTTGAGAGATTTCGGGGGATATAAAGGGAGTTGATGTGCTAGTGGCTAGTAAGTCTTTTGGACTACAAAACGCATACTCAGACATGATCACAGTTTCAGTATTTACTTGTTCATAAAATCATTTACTGAAAGCAAATACAGCTTAAGCCAAGAGCAGATAGAGTTAATATATTCCGAAACTGCAGCAGCTCCAGCGGCTCCAGCTGTTTGAGGATCCTTGTGAGGTTCATTCCCTGTTGGCTGGGGCAACCTTACCAGGTAACATAGCTGAGGATGCATGTGTGGCTTAACGTCTGTGTCACCAGCGATAACACAAATCTGATCCCACAAGTACAGATCATTTCCAGTAATCATTGTTTCCATGTTTCCATGGTTACTGGAAAGAGAAAATTTTCTATTTTTGCTTCATGAAACTATATAAAAATAGAGCATTTCCCCCAAATCTCTGCAAGGTTAAAATTAAATTGTGAGCAGACTATATAGCCATTTTTCCTTCATGTGTGACATCTCTTTGCTCTCTTTCCACCCTTTCTGTCACATCTGACCTGCAAAAATCCCACCAGCTCCACAGCAAAGTTACTTCTCAGAAATAATCCCAAAGTGGGCAGAGATCAGGCTCTTTCCTATGGGGTCCTGGAGAGATTCAGGCATCGTTCATTCAAAATGGAAGAGAAAAGAAAAAAGAATATTGATTCCAAGCTCTAAAGACTTTGTTATTTTTTATAGAAGTAGCTAGAGCAGATGTGGCAGATGTCAACAGTAACCTCCTGCCCGTTCTCACAAGTCTGCTACGAGGGCCAACATAATTATTGTTGAACCTATCAACTATAGGTAGGATTAATGTGTACTATTTAATAAAACATCCATGGAAATGTGTGTTGTTGTACCTAAAAGAGCGTATGTGTGTGTGGGAGGGTGTGTGTCAGTTTTCAAGCTCAGGTGATACCTATGTCATGTAAGAAAGCACAGTGATGCATCCCCGGTTAACAACCAAAGGAACAAGCTCAGGTCCATGTGGGATATATGGCTATTTTAAGTTGCCGCATGTGAACAGTTAGCCCTGTTCCTCTAAATGGTGTTACAAAGAAACAGTGTAATACTGCCCTGACCAGACTTCAACGGCATCTAGTTTGTTTGGGTGTATTTTAGTGCCTTGCAAAAGGCATGCAAAGGTATAAACACCAACAGCACAAATGTTCCTCATGGTGTTTTGATGGCTCAAACTTTACTTCACAAAAATATCCACCACCTCTTTTGAGAAGTGAACCAGGCAGTTGACAAGACCTTTCCTAGAGACCTCTCCATGCCATCTTCTGTGGTCTGCTGGAAAAATGTACTCTAATAACCCACTCATCATACAGCCTTTGTTACTATTTATACCACAGTAGCATGTAAGTGCCTTAGACAAATAAGCCAATAAAGGTTGGAAAAGAACTTCTTTAGGAATTTGTAATACAAAAGACATGCAAAGATAGAAAAGAGAATTAAAATGCCAATACATGAAATCACTTGCCCAAGTTCCCGGAAGTCAGGTATCCCACTGCTTGTCTGTTTTATTAGGACTGTTGCCTTTCCAGTTTGTTGCTGTCAAATGTTTTATTTGCTTCATGTGATTCACACACACACAGACATGGCATGAAGCATCCCAGGACAGGATTAGGCATATTTCACCCTGGCATGTATTCCATGTGGAGAAATGAAGGATTTGAAATCAGAAGGCAGTTCTGCTAGAATCAGACAACAGTTGTCTCCTGCCATGAAAATGCCTGCAGGGTGGCCATAATGAGACGTGGAAACACCTCACTTCTTCCTCGACTGCCTTCCAGAGTTTGCCAATCTCAGTCTGGGTTCAGACATTGTGAATCTGGAAAACAGACTTCAACAGTACTTAAAATTGTAGCAAGTAACATGCGAAGAAGTTACAAAGCTGCTCTTTTATCCCCCCAAATGTTGACATCCTATTGTTTCTTTGCAAAAGATATTTTGCAAAGAGGAAGTAGTCTTAGTAAATGCAAGGACTGCCAGCATTTATGTGATGGCAACTCCAGAATTTATACCAGATTGTGTTTTTCCTTCAGCTGTATCAAATGTCACTGAGAAGCAATGCTGGAAGTTCAAAAGACAAGCAGTGAAAAATATTCTTCTAACATGTTCCTGTCACATATGCTGCAAGTGCATTAATTTTTGCTTGAACAATGAAACAGGGAGAACTGTAAAACAACAATCTGTTTGTAATAGGATTCTGCATGTAGCGTCCTGGTATACAGTCCTGTCTGAGATGTGGAAGAACCCTGCCAGTGCCAAGGTGATATATGAGATTTTGAGGGACAAGATGAGGGGAACCTAGCCCGGTGAGAGCATGTGTGAGCAGCGGAACATGGCAAGTGCCATGCTATGTCTCAGCCTGCACACAGCGAGGCTGGGGGGTTTTGCCAATCAAGGTCAATCTGCGCACACCCAGGGAATGGTGAAAGGCAGCTGGTGGGAGAAGCGCTGCGCTCCCTTGAGGTGTCAGGCCGTGCGACACTGGCCACCTGCCTGGGCAGCTATGGAGATAGCTGTGGATGTGCAAAACCCTGGGCTAGGGCTGCCTGGCAATTAACTGCCCAAAGCATATGGGAGGTCGCCGATAATAGACCTGTTGTTACTGTAAGTTAAAATTGGTCAGCGTAATCTCATTTCTAAGCAGTCTCCATAAGTAGGAGGAGAAAGCTCTCTGTGAGACAGAGGTACTTGGTTGCAGAGCAGCAAGACGTCTCTTCCAACAGCAAGCACCTGGCACCAGGAGAGGTGGCATCAATCCATGCCTCTGCCCTAGTCTGGTATTGGGGCAAGAAGGTGGAGCAGGGTCATACCCTAAGCCTTCTATCCCATTGCTTTATAAGGTACAGACAGAAAAGTTTGTTTTGCCTGTGCATTTCATCTGTGAAATCTGTCTCATGTCAGTATCAGCATACTTCAACATGGGCAACATGCAGCGTCCACCAGCGCAGAGCTCTCAGTGCTGCAGGAGCTGATGCGGATCTTCTGCTCCCAGACTGTCTGGTGATGGTTATTTCGGTCTGGAGACCAGGAAAGACTTTTGCTCTTGCCAANGTGGAATATACATTCAGGTTTGATACCAGCAATACACCAGATAAACTACATTGCTAGATACTTAGCAAGCATTAATAAACACTAATAAAATCCTAAACAGCCTTTGAAGCCCCAAAACCTTCTGGTCATCCACACTGACACACGTGCATGTGGTTGCAGTGTGGGCTGCATGCGCAGCATTGTCAGGGAGTGTAGTGATAGGACAAGGAGTAACAGTTTCAAACTGAAAGAGGGTAGATTTACATTAGATACTGGGAAGAAACACTTTACTGTGAGGGTGGTGAGACACTGGAACAAGTTGCCCAGGGAAGTTGTAAATGCCTGGAAGTTTTCAAGATCAGGTTGTATGGGTCTTTGAGCAACCTAATCTGGTAGAAGTTGCCCCTGCCCATGGAAGGGGAGTTGGAATTAGATTATCTTTAAGGTCCTTTCCAACCCAAACCATGATTCTATGATGCCCCCAGGACTGTCTGTTTCTCTGGCCATCCCTGGTCTCTCTGCACAGCAGGATGACTGCCTGCTATCTCAGCCTCCTCACCCAGAGCCACACCACCCACCAACTCACTGAGGGTGTTCTCTGCTTGGAGCTGTGTTTGCATAGACCAGAGCAAAGCCATCCTCTGGGCCTGCAAAGTGTTCCCTCTCACCCTAGGCCACTACTGAGTCTCCTGCCCTTCCTTAGCCAGTTATCAGGAGTCAGTTTAACAAACAGAATTCCAAGCTTCTCTTATGTGCCTTCCTTACCTGAAACTTTGACTGACTTTACCCCTCTTGCTTTGGGAATCGCTGGCGCATTGATGCAGAAGCCAGCTCCTCCTGTGAAAACATGCAACTGGTGTGCATGGATTTTGCAGAGAAATCTTTTATTCTGTGGATCTGCTGGCAATTGCTCCTTGGTCAGTCTCAGAAACATCTTTGGGAAAGCTCATCCTCTTTGAGGTGTCACCTTCATTTTCATGCAAATTCATGGTGTTCTGCTCCACAGTGAAATGCTCTGATGAGGCTGCTATGATGATGGGCACCCTGGCCACAAGGGAGGATATGGTACAAGGAAGGTTAGAGGTGCCTGTCAGCTCGTACCTGAATGCCATGATTTTATTATCAGTGAAAGTGCTGGTGAGAGGCATGGGTTTTGGCAGAACCAGTGCACTGGTAACTGTCTTGGCATCGAAGGGAGATGTGTCTGTCTGTAACTCCAACCTTGTCACTTCTCTTCGGTCTTCCAAACAATGTAGTTCTCCTCGTTTGTTGAATCCACAATACTGGGTAATGCAGTCTACAGCAAAAATGATCTTTCTAACATACTTGCATGTTGCGTTGGAAATATCTGTCTTGAAGACAATGGTTTCTCCAGGGCAATATATGCTTTTCTCCAGGGAAATCCGAAGGGTCACAGATCTACGAAGAAAGCAGCAGAAACGAACTACATCTTTCCTAGCTTCCACTACTAGTGAGGCCTGCATGGAGAGGGCAAGCAGAAAGGCAAAGCATGGTGAGTTCTTGTTGCTGGATATGGGGTGATTCCCAAACAACACATGCACAAACTCCTAACGCAACAGCTGAGGCTTCTCAATTCTCACCACAAGCCCCACCATTAAACCATAGGATGGTCTTTTTCACCAAATGTGATGTGGCTGAATCATCACAGTCCTCCTGAGGATCTGTGCAGAGAATTCGTGGGTGAATATGTAAACATTGTCACCTTTAGCTAACCATACTCAAATTTAGAGGGATGTAACAAAATTATTAGAATCACTCTTGAAGTCTTACAATGCACCTTGTATGCTAGAAAAGAAACATCTTGATGAAAGTCCTAGGACAAAGATGACAGAAGATATTGAAATGTCATTTGAATGCTAAAATGAGTAAGCTCAGAGCTAAAAGTTTGTGGACACTCAGTAGTAAGCAGTTACAGCTCCGGATCAAAAGAGAGTAGATCTGTGTGTGTCCAACTCAGACAGCTTACCTTGTCTTTCATGTGTTTTCTGTGGTGATCAGAAATTCCTTGCATCAGTAAACATCTCTCCTCTTTAGCTAAGAGAGTTTGGTGGCTGCAGCAAGTCCCTTTAACAAAGTAGGAGATACAACCAATTTCGCTGGTGAATGTAGAGGGAATACTTGGAGGAAAGCTGAAGTGAAAGTCGAAGATGTGGATCCCAGAATCCAGACAGCCATCTGAAAGTCAAACAACAATGCTTCTATCAGATGCCTTTTAAACATTCAGGATGTTTGTACGTTACAGAAATCTTGATGTTTCTCCCAGAATCCAAGCTGTCCTTACCATCTAGTATTGCACTCAAAGCACCATAAAGGCATGGCATGGAGTGGACTGTGCTTTGCCTTTGCAGGTCAGCTGCTGGACCCCTACCAGATGACAGACTTGAGAACTGTTCATCTGCCTCATTTTAACACAAGATCAGCAACCTGCAGCTCTTTGTAAACAGTTTAGGATTTTCACTTACCAAAGTGGAGTGCCACAGACTTTTAGTTTTGCAAATAAGCACTAGTAGTAGGGAGTAAAGCCTGCTCCACTTTTGCCATTGTCTACAACACATATGATCTGAAAATTTGTTTCACCTGTGCAAAAGGCCCCACTCACAATAGAAATAATATTTGACATCTTCTCTGCACAACTGCAAGACAGGAAGATTACAACTGATTAAATCTAATGCCTTTCCTTCTGTGCCACTTTCTCTTAATCAAATTCAGTTTTGCGTGGGTGAGGTGCCACTCACTGTAGTGAAAGCCTGTAATACATATGGAAGGATTAGTTTGGACCCTTCTGCCCAGGTAAGTCCAGCTCTTGACTCTTCATCCAAAATCTATTTCTTTTAAGCACATGTTTCTGCTGGCAACTTTATCACCCAGACAAGCTTTCCATCTTCCTAGTAGCTTGTGCCAAAACTTCACTTTGAACAACAATATTAGAGAATGTGAGACTGGTAGAATTTTGTCCTGCTGACTGCATCCTTTTGTAGATTAATTCAATGATGCCATGAGTTATAATAATCTAAACTGGATATCCTTGCTGTTAGAAAAGTCTGGATATTGTTTCCCCACAGCATGGGACATTTACCAGATGGCATAATAGCCCTTTTAATCAGTTATAATTCTGAAGAGAAAAAAAAATACCTAAAACAATCTGAAAGGGAGGAAACAAATTTTTCAGCTTCCTAGATAACTGGAATGTAAGAAAGTCATGTTCTCTATTCTGACAGTTTGTAGAAACCCGATGCTCTCAAGGCTTTATCTCATATGACCTTGTATTTAAGTTGTTTTGACAATGTTCTTGTTTTGGTAGAAGGAAGGAATTTGAACTGGGAGAAGATCTGCAATTTAATCTTGAAAGAAATCAGTGTCCATTCTGGAACAATCTGCAGTTGAGCAGTGATGTGAGCAGTCTATTTTACAGTTCCAGCACGGTGTGGGGATTTAGTGAAAGAGTTCAGTCTCCTCAATCCCTGCTGCAGGTATGGCCAGAAAGCCTGTCTCTGCATAGGGCTGAAGTTAGCCCTGTAGTGCAAAAAGGCTTACAGACACTAATTTCACTCTATGTACAACTTCAATCACACTTGGCTCTGGTTCGTTTGGCATTACTTCTAAAGACGCCTCTTTGAATTGTGCCCACTTGCTAAGTTGTGCTTAACTTTATGCACAGGCCCTCAGACTGAAAAATACAATGGCTTTAAACAATGTCCCTGAATTCTCCCTGGAGGCAAAGATGCCCTCACTTTCCGTGGCTCCCCATGGTTGCTGGATGTGGGCTCCACTGCATAGGAGCACCTGCTCTCTAAGTGGGTTCCAAAAACCTTATTCCTCTGAAACCATGGAACAGAATTAATTCCACTGCAGAAAGTTTCCTAGCAGCTGCAGGGGTAGGAGAGTGCTTTCAAGAGTTAGCGCCCAAGACGTGCTCAGGGACACCATGTGCTTGGTTTTCAGCAAAACCTGGAAACTTTGGTCACATCTGAAAATTTAGGTCAATTCCAGGTAATTTATTGTGTTACCCAACTCAAAAAGTGTTCGATCGTGTATTTTGCAACAAGGGAGATGATAGCTGCAGCTGTGAGGAAAGTGCAAAGAGGTTGCTGGTAGGAGTGACTTGAGGGGTGACCTTTCTGTGGAGGACACAAGGGCTTTCCCAGAATGTGACTGATGGTGCACAGCAATGCCTGAAGAGTTTCAAACCACCGTTAGTGTTGTGAGCTCCTGCTTCTGGTTTGCTCTGACTAGCGGGGTTTCTGCTTTTCTGCTGCTGATGATGTTGGTTGTCCCTGGTAGCAGTGGAACTCATCTTTTTCTTTTCTGGATCTAATTATCCTAGAGCTGTTACCAGTCATATTTAATGACTGCCAAGAGTCAGTTCCTGCAGTAGTCTTTATGTCACAGAGAGACAAAACTGTGTTTCTTATGCAGTGGCAGGGCTTACTAGAGTTAAAAAGAAATATGTCAGCAGGCACCTAGATCCATGTATATACACTTCTTACAGAGACATCAGATGTGACCCAAGCAGGGCATGTGGTGAGATCAAATACCAGATAGTAACGTGTTATCAAGAGCATATTAGCAGCTGAGTGTCAAAAGCTGACACAGGCAGCAATCTGTTCAAATACACATTCCTTGTATGCCAACAGCAGTGGGGGACACAGAAGGTCAGATAAGGTCTGTATCTTCTTTGATGTTTTAAAATGCCTTTCTTGGACTTCTTAGAGCAGTTCTACAGAGATGTAATCAATGCAGGAAAAGGAGGAAAAAGACTGAGTTACAGTAGTAAAACTCCATTGTTAAACTGTACTGTATTGGCAAGTCTTGATGGATGTGGGTGCTCACCTCTTTTGAAAATGGGAATGTATGCGCAAGTGGCAGAATACGGTTTCAAGTGTGCCTTTGAGCAACACCAATTTGAACTTTTTCCTAAAAGATCCGGAACTGAGGTGCTTTACAGGTACTTGTTCTTATAATGGCAAAAACATTTTTTCCAACACTCAGCCTTTCTCCCTCTTTTTTGTCAGGGCTGTAGCATCTGGTAGCCTACAGGAAGCATCAGCGTGTTGCAGTACATCAAGGCTAAGATTCTAATGCATGTGTAAGGGGAAAATTACCTTTGAGTGAGCTAGAGCCTGCAAATCTGAGAGGAAATGGAGCCTGACAACTGCAGGTTGTAGCTCAAAAGCACAGTTTCCACACATCAGCACAGTCTAACTTCAGTACTAAACTATTCTAGGGCAACAACAACCTATGTCCCATAGAATAAATTTTCAGGGTTCTCAGAAGACCTAAGAAAGAGAAGCTAAGAAAAGGGAGTGCATGTCCTAGGAGAATTCCATTTTCTTTAAGCTTCCCCTGGAATAGTCCATTGTTTTAGGTGGCCATTACATCCCACTGACTTTAGTCTTTTTAATAAATCTGTGCACTTTAGTAGCTAGCTCTGCATTTTTATGTATACATGTTAGTGTGTATAGCATCTGAAGGGAAGGTGCAAGGAAGATAGAGACAGGCTTTTCGCAGTGACAAGAGGAAACAGGCATGAAGTGAAATACAGGAGATTCCCCTTGAACATCAGGGAACATCAGGAAACTTTTCATTGTGAAACAGGTTAGCCAGGGAGGTTGTGGAGTCTCTTTCCTTTAAGAAATTGAAAAGCCATCTGGATATGATCCTGGGCAACTGGCTCTAGGTGGCTCTGCTTGTGCAGGAGGGTTGGACTAGATGACTTCTACAGTGCCCTTCCAACCTCAAATATTCGGTGATTCATCCGAATAATCACACCTTTGCAGGTGTTTTCAGTGTATGTCTCACATGTTTCTTGTCTCTCAGTGAAGATACAGCAGTAACTCCAATACTGCCCTCTCTATAGTTGCAGGCATAACAAACCCTGCATGCTCAGTGGATACTTGCTGACGCGTAAGTCAACAAGAACACTGAAGGCAAGCATTTTAGATGACCAAAGAATGCTTCAGCGACGTGCTTGTGATTAGAAGTTTCCTACCTGCTGCTAGACAGGTTGTATTAGACATCTGTGCAACAAATATTTGCTTCATAGATAGAGCCACCAGCTCGTGTGAGACTTCTCACAGTCTCGGATACTGTTTTCTGTACAATGCTACTGATCATCGCGAAGCCCCAGTTGATACATGATACAGTCAAAATGAGTATTCCATGGGGTAGAAACAGAGCACATGGACATTAACAAAAGGAAGACTTCATCCTTACTGGAAAAGATCCCACCCCACCTTCCTTAGCCCAACACTAAGATGTTGTTCTGTTAACCAGCGCCTCATTCCTGTGGTTTACCCCTTATGAGGAAATTCGTGGCTTCAGAGACATAGACAGCCTGGTTGGTGCAAGTCGTATTCTTGTGGTAGTCCAGTTCAGGATTATCCTCCTCAAGCCACTCCAGGAAGCCTCTTCCCACAAGCTCCACCTTCACGATAGGGTCCACCAGGGTACTCCTGAGGTTCAGAACCAGCTGGCCGTTTATGCTGGAGCCAGCCAAATGCACCTCACTGTCAGGCAACACCAGATTAATTGCTTTTACTATTGACATGAGGGAAGAGTAGGAGCCTAGTGCTGCTAGGCCCCAAAGGTTGGGTTGTGAGGTCATCTTCTCCAGCCTCACCCCTGACTCCACAATTTATGAGGTCATGGCATGGGGGATGGGTGTCAGATGCCACACAGGGAGAGAGCTCAGCTCTCCAAGCTATGCTAGAGGGAATAGGAGACATTTATCTGATTATTAGCAGCATCTAACTAACTGGCAAGTGTTCAACTACACATTTAGGATTCGTATTGTAACACAGCAGATAAAATTCATGGTGCTACCAGTTTTGGGCAACCATCTTTCCATAATGTGGTTTTGTGTTGTGTTCAAACTTGCTGTGCACACTCACTTCACTAGCACTTCAGCCATTGTATCTGGGTATGCTGCTGAGAGGGAGCTGTGAAATTCCCATGTAACAGTGGGTAGCAGATGTGGCTGATATCAGCAGCATAAACAGTGACCAGAAGACTACAGCAAGTGTCAGTGAGATCTGAGAACAACAGGACAGGTGAGTGGCCAACACACCACCCATCTAGACAGTGAGGTCCCACAGGCCTGGCTGAAGCCAGCAGGGTCTCATTTACCAGTGCAGGATGATTGGCAAGATTTTATTGTAGTGTAGGAGGCATTGGTGAATATAGAACTGAGATGAAACTCAGCCTATTTTGTCTCCTGAGCTCCTCTTTGTCATATCAGAGCAATTCCAGCTAGCAGGGGGTCCTGCAACTCAGTTGTAACATTGAGGGGAAAGACATTCCTTAAAACAAAACAAAACCCAAAATATTGTAAGGCTAATCTGAGACGGACCTCAAATGCTCTTGGACACCTGGACTGAATGGGTTCTCCATGCTCTGACCCACACAGATGTGGGAAAGGAATAAAAAGGATGTGGCATGGGAGATCAGAAAGACATCAGCCAGAGGAGCGGGGATGAAGACGCCTAGAGGAAGGGCTGCAGTGAGGATCACATCTGCAGCTCATGCCAGTAGACATCTGTGAGCCACTGATGAGTTGTGAGCCCAGAGTGAAAGTGTTGGCACCTGCTCTGCAGACCCTAATCCCAGCGGCAATGTTCTCAGCTGCAGGTTGAGGACAAGGGCACACACTGAGAAAAGCTGAAAAATTAACTGATCAAGACAGCCAATGGTTTAGAAAACAAGTCACAGCAGCCCATTGAACTTTAAGACTTTCCTCCTCCATACTAATTAGTCACTAGTTCTAAGGCTGTCAAGATCCTCTCTTACGTCCTCTGTGCCCCATCCTTGGTTACAGTGTTTTCAGGTGTTTCTTTTTTAAGGAAAAAAACCCAACAACATTGAATTAACACACTGACTATAAACTGTCACTCAGTTTCAATTTTTGACTGCTGCATCTTGTTCTGTGAATCTCTGCTTTCCTTCCCTTGTTAAAAAATAAACTCCTTGGGAAAAGAACTGTTCAGTGCCCTGGGCTGTAGCAAGGAGGAACATTTTCTCAACTGGGCACAGAATTGCCAATACCAAAAATATCCCTTTTCTTATTTATGCTTGGCAGTTTTCAGCAGTCGTCACCTTGTGTGCAAGTTGTGTGGTTATGGGTAGAAAAAAATAGCTTATAGCTACTTAGATGAGTGATGATACATCATCAAGTAAAAATTATAATTAGTGATAGTATATGAATTGAATGCTAGACTCCTATGGTTTGGTGCTCAGGCACTGATTTATGCTTTACAAAAATAGCTTACAGCTATGATCTCCGTGCTGCCATTACACCAAACCAATATTTCATCTCAATCTGTACATCCCCTGAGAATTTTAAGTGCAGTCGGAGCATGCAATCATCCAGAAAAGGAGGAAGCATTGCTTTTATGTCATGGTTTGTGCTCCTTCCTTAACTCCAATTTCTGTCTTGAAGTTAGACCAACTGAAAATGTGTTGTTCAAATGTTGTTTCTTCGCACGTTGTGATGACTCTAACAAAATGCTCTTTAAATTCCATCTGAAGAAGAACAGTACAGTATACTTTTTAAAAGAGTACACTTCAAAAAGTACAGTAGGGAACATTATATTCTGTCTTTCCCTATGTTGATTTGTGGTGTCCTTGATTTTGAGCTTTCAGCTGACTTCGGCCAAAACAGAACCTTTCATCTGAATCAGAATTAGGATGTAATGATTGTGCTTTAGATGCATTAGTACTGGCTTTCTTGACGCCAACTTCACAACCATCTCATAGGCAGTGACATAGCTATGAAGAAACTGTCATGGGGGACTCTTTATATACTCAGCCCCTGTTAATACAGAGGTTTTTCAAGAGACAATGAATCAGGCAAATGAATGCCTTTTCTTTTTGCCAAGGAGCATCAATCTGTGAAAAAAATAGTGTGTAATAAGCATTGTGAGTGGGATGGCCAACCAGAGCTAAATGGATAATTCTTACTTGGCATTCCAATACAATGAGCGATTCACTTGGCAATCACAAGATCCAATTATCTTTTAATACTCCTTTTCGGATGTGATTATGATATATTGTGCATACAAGTAGAAAATCAATGCTTTCACTAATAATGTTTTTAATTTGATTACTGAGAATATTGCAAAATATAACTTTTTTCAGCTCTCTTCTACCTTTGAATATACTTTTTTAATATCAATATTAGTATTCTCCTTAATCGTAGTATTAAAAATTACCTGTTCAATGACATCCACAGAGCAGAATACCACACTGTTTCTACTGCCAGTTGGTTCTCCACCAATTTGCTCTGCAAAAGATAAAAAGAGCTATGCCATAGAGAAAACCTAATTTCATCAGAGTGCACAGAAGTGTAGTTGCCAGGTTTTTGTAAGCCAAAATCTCATGACACCTTTTTTTGTGAGGATCAGCATAAGTCAGGCTGACTGTAAATTCAGAATATCTCCTTTATTCCTTGGCTAATCTCAACATTTAGCAAGCACATGCAAAAGTAAGAACCACTTTAAGAATTTATGACTGTACTTGGCAAGTGAAGGGGGTAGGAAATACAGCAGAGCCAGCAAGACTTTAAAGCTCTACCATGATAGATCTTACCTGGAGAAAGTACTGTGAAGCTGTCAATAGGTGCTTGTAAACAGTAGAGCTTGAAATAGGGAAAACATGTTTTTTCCCCCGTCAGAATAGCAGAAAGCCTTGGCTGAAGCCCTTGCCTGGCCTATCCATCTGGCTGATGTGAGAAATGAGATATTGATTTTTCTTACACCATACGATCAGACACTTAGAGGAGCCACAAAGCCGGCAAACACACAGTTTATTACACTCTAAGTGAGATGTTGGGAAACTTTAGAAATACAGATCTTTCTGTTTAGAAAATGCAACTTAATTCACATTATTAACCAAAGAAATATAGAACACACACTGCTAGGATCTGCTTCTGGTGAGAATTGATGTAGCTAGGAACTGGCTTACATGCCACAGCTTTCCATTTTACAGATGATTTGTTTACTAAAAGGAAACAATTCCTTTGTTAAAATTAAGATGCAAGTCTTCAATTTTTCAGAATCACTTCATTGAATTAGAAATACAGTTGCTGCTCATTTCAAGAAAATATGTACATCCAAACCCATTCCATACCCTTGAAATTATCAATTTAAGCACCCAGAATGTTCTCTATCTGGAAAACAGTATACAGGAGGAAATAAGAGTGGAAAATTTAATGTAGTATAATCAAGAAATTACAAGGTAAAGTCAAGAGTACCTGCAGGTACTTTGAAAAAATTGAGATCTCAATATATAACAACATAAGATATTTCATTCTTTGTGCTCACTTACCTACAAGAGCCAAAATAAAGAAGCCTGAAGATCCAGAAATTTTCATGAAAATGACGAAGACATTGCTGGCTACAATATTTGGTATCAGTAGCAACTTTGCGTTACTTTACCTCTGCTAGTGAGACACAGTAGTTCAAAACTTTCTTAATAAGCCCAAAAGTCCCAGAGGGCTGCGGTTTCCTATAGGAGGTCTTTTGATGATAGACTAACACTCATGTCCTATGCATCTGTTCTGCTGACTGCCATGACTTTAAATAGCCACTGCATTAGCCTGTCTGCATTTCAATAAGCAAGAGGATAAATAAGCCCATTTTGATTTTAGAAAGTGTTACCAGTGAGATGGACAAAACACCAGTGGGATAGCCATGTCTAAAGGCATGAGTCCAGGGGGAGTTACACACNAAAAAAAGACTGGATGCCACACTTAGTGGCATGGTTTAGCTGAGTGGTGGTGTTAGGTCATAGGCTGGACTCGATGATCTCAGAGGTCTTTTCCAGCCTTAATTAGTCTGTGATTCTGTGTTCCTGAGGAGCAGCTTTCTGGGGTTTGTTTCAAAGCAAGACAGTTCAGAATTGGGAACATTCCTTAATATTCCCCCCAAAAAGTGAACGGAAACAGGGTGAACCTGACTCTGCAATCATAATGAGAGGAGATAAAATAAAATAAAATAAAATAAAATAAAATAAAATAAGCGAAAACCACTGCCAACAATTAACATAAACAACCCTCATAACGAAAGCACAAGAAACAAGCCTAATCATTTATACAGGTATCTAATGTGAGGAAAACGTAAAAGACAGAGTACAACCTTTGACCAGCACTAAGCTGAGCCTGCAGAGTATGTGCAACCCCCCTCTCCATGCCCTAGACCTTTTCAGTCAGGGCTGTGTACCCCATCCTGGGGCCTATGCATCCTAACTAGGGTCTGTGGATACATCCTGGCTACATTATGTCAAAAGCTTCCTTCCCCTGCAATGTCATCAGAAAGTTCACTATCCCTTC
Source organism: Todus mexicanus (assembly GCA_013389965.1). Lineage (NCBI taxonomy): Eukaryota > Metazoa > Chordata > Aves > Coraciiformes > Todidae > Todus > Todus mexicanus. Next base: position 20,258 of record WEIS01055339.1, on the reverse strand, counting down.
AAACCCTGTGCCTTTTCATGCTGGATCCCAAAGGTCCAGATTTGATCTGTGCCCTGTAAAAGCAGGTGAAGTTTCCCCATACCCCTACCACCCTGGGAATATCCACTCATCTCAGCAGCAGTTTGCCCACAAGTGTGGAGACTGAGGTACCTCATCTTAGCTGGATTGCACAGTTCGGTTTTCTTTTCTGGAGGTAGGTCATCCTGCCAAAGCCAAAGAAGAGCGAGGGCTTTCCCAGGATAAGGGGATAGAGCTGCTGCTTTTTTTACCTGAAATAATGTGTCCAAAACACTTGCTGCACTAATGAATCTTCTGCTCTCTTTTACTGTTCAGGAGCGTAAGACTCTTTAGCTGAAACCTGATCTGTCCTAGAAAACTTTACAGAACCTGACACTCTCTTCTACTGAAGCATTTCCATTCCACTTTAAATATTCACTACATCAATGGGAGGTACATAAGAATGTCTTCTATGGCTAATTGGCAGTGCCATGCCTTGTCATTACAGAGTTAATTACAAATGGCTTCTAATGAGAGCTCTAGAGAGCTATTTGCTCCAGAATCACCTATGGCACAGTAACCCTCTGAAATTCAACTGGAAGCCCCTCTGAGCCAAGTCACCTAGAGTGCTCTTAGGATAGGGGAGGGAGTATTTGCTTACAAGACAAAAGCTGCACACAATACCTCAAAGAACACCACAGTTGGGGGAAACACAATACCCTCCCCTGCCCAGCTCCTCCTGGGACCTCACAGGGGCCATCACCCCAAGAAAAGCTCACCGCAAAGGCATGATCACAAGAGGGACCCCAAAGCCTCAGTCAGAGACAAGAGCCCTTGCTCTGCCCCCGGCATTGTTTCAGGGTAGCCCCACAGGCTAGGGGACATCCAGCACCAAGTGTCAGTGGGGAGGCTCTGAGTCACCTCACAGGCTGGGGCCACTGGTCAGGTGTATAGGGATTGCTGTGGGATGCAGGGAAGAACGTTCTGTAACTACATAGGACTTACTGTGGGATGTTTAGGGGAGGTAAGGGAAGGAAGTGATTGTGGTGGTTTGGGGAGGAACAGGTGTGGGAAAACAGAGAGGGAAGGAGAGAAAAGAAGCTTGTCTTATGCGAAGAGGCACAGGTCAGTCCTGACTTCTGATTAAATTCAAAGTCTAGTGATTTTCCCAGGTGCAGGGCATAGGGAGGAACTGAAAACCAGGGGTGGACCAGAGGAGGAAGTCCTGTGTGCTGATGGTACCAAGCACAGAGCATGATGAGGATGTGCTGTCAGTGTGTTGTCCTGGCCTGCACTAAGCTGGACCAGCTGGGAAGAGGCATGCATGGCCTGGGGGCCAAGAGGGGATTTCTCTGGGAGTGGGGCACCTAGATACACTGTCCAGGGCCAGAAAACAGTGGCAGGCTCCCCACTCTGGGGCTGCCAGATGCAGCACTCTCTAACAGGGAGAAATGATTCCAGCCCTTGTTTTGGAGAGCTGGGCGAAGACACTTTCGAAGCATATAGAGCAGATCAGACATCAAATGAGATGTTTGTTTTGGCTCCTATCAAGGTTTCAAATAAGGCTAGGTGCTGAGTTATCTAATACGTCTAGTCTGACATGTTAAACCCAGTCTGTTTGGCTGGGAGATATGGATGTGTTTGCATGTGTCTCAGCTGTACATCCAAACAGCATATTAAATAGTATATTAGGATCGTGCCGTTACAAATGAATAGTTCAAATAATGTAAAGAAAACCAAATTTCTTACACTCCCCATGACCTGTGGTCCAATATAGGTGTGCCAGGAAGATTTCTCACTATTTAAGGGAGCCTGTATTCCCCAGTCTGGTATTGCCCACTTTTATTGATTTGTGATACTTTTTTTTTTTTTTTTTCTCTTTTAGCTTTCAGGTTCAGGCCTAGAAGTGTATTTGTTCAACTAGGCTTGGGATCATAAATAATTGAAATGCACTAAGAAGTGGTAGTTTTGGTTGGCTGATTTGTGTAGCGAGGAGAGTAAAGTGGTTGTGACCTTCTGGCTCTATCTTTGACAAGCATATAACTGGGAGAAAAGAAAGAGGATCAAAGCATGCCACGACATGGAAAATGAGCCACTTTTGCTTATGAAGACATGAGGTTGTTCTTCTAAATTGCCTCTCATTCATGCAATACATCATCTATATATTTATCTTTTAGCAGCCCTGTTGGCTTTTCCAGATGTGCTGGATATTCCTCGGTGGCTTGTTTGGTTTGCTTTGCTTTTAGTGGTCAGAGAATACGAAAGCAATGCAAACCTAATAAGTGAAATCCTTGTGTGTTCAGCGCCAGGAACCTCATCAGATAAACCCCAGGAACACTTGAAAAGCAAGAGGAGAAAAGGGAAGGAGAAAAAATGCCCAAGCTGGGCCTTTGTTTTGTTTTTCTGCCCCAATAATGGCCTTCAAAGAAAGGTGAGAAGTCTTTCACACAGAAGTGAGAGGGAATAAGTTCCTTTCATTTAAATGTGATGCAGAATCACCTCTCTTCTTGGTCACGTGTGCTGCCTGTGCGAGTTCATACCTTCTGTGGAGTTCACTGTCTTTAATTCTTCCATATCGGTGAAAATCCCTTGTGATTGGAAAGGGAGGACCAGGTTCATTATCTATCTGTCACTACCTGAACACCAGACAGACTCTACTGTACCATCATACAAGCCACTTCGATGCCACTGTTTCTGCTCATCTGCACTGATCCAATGCTTTAAAACAGTTTATTATTTATGGAGACAATTTTAGGCTGGTTTAAAACATGTTTTTCTTTTTGAAAAACCAAACCACAGTATATTAAGCATGAATTGTATAGAATGTTTTATATTGTTAGCTCTTGATGCATATAAGGAAATGCACTTTGCATCAGTCCTTGCAGCCCTTAGTGTCAATTTTTTATTAATGCTTCCCTTGTAATTCTGTATTTGTTTCCAGCTTAAATGGAAAATAAAATGGGAGCTCTACAGTGACTAATATGACATATTGAATTTTCATGGACAGTAACAAAAGACTGTGTGGTCCAATGAGTAAAAGCTACTCAGTAAGTTAAAAAAATGAAGCTGAAATTATATCCCACATGGATATTTTTTCAATTAAAAATCATTCATTAAAAGCATGTTGGTTTCCTGTAAGACAATATTTTAAAAAATAATTAAAAAATCAGTAGTCCAGAAATAAAATGGGCAAGTTCATGATCTGTTGTCATTGTTATTTGATTAGTTCCAAATCTGTGTGGGTTGTGGTGCTAACAACAAGTTATCACTGGGTCCCCGGTCTGTAGCACTCAGCTTTCTGTTTCCTAAGAGGGACTCACTAAAGGGCATTTAAAAGCCCCAACTATAGGGCTGGGGAGGGCATGTTGGTGGTGAGTGATGGTGAGCCCTTCCTCTCACCCACCCCATCCCTAGTGGTAATTGGATATCCAGGCATTCAAGTGTCCTGGGCAAAAAAAATAATAATAAAATTTTTAAAGAAAATAGAGGCAGAGCTAAAGACAGCATGGCTAAGCTCAAGGCTATGACACTCAGCTGGGAGGATAGATGGCTTTTTAAATTGGATTTAGAAAGAGGTGTAGGGGAAAGTTGAGGACAGGACCAGAAGAGTGCAGGGGGTAATTCCTGGGCAAGTGAAGAAGGAAGCAGAGAAAGGTCTTACGCTCCAGGCTCCTCCATCTCAGAAGAGCACTGAGACATGTTGCTGCAATACAGCTTGGCTGAGTACAGCTTTTATTTAGGCAAGTAATTCTAGCTTGTCTAAGAAGTCCTTGAAATCAAGCATTCACTTGATTCATTCCTACTCTTTTAAAATTTATGGTGTGGAAGCAAACAATTCAGCAAAAAAAAATAACCTCACTTTCTATTCGTTTCCTCAGGGTAAACATTTTCTGATATATACCTTACAAATTCAGGCTGTGATAAATGGCATTTTTTAAAGACAGACTTTGTTTTGATATTATGTCATCACCTCATATCAAAATCATTGCCAGTTTTAACAATACATATTATCCAGTGAGCTTCTGTATCTTTTCCTTAAACACCTTGAAAAAATAATCGTTGCTTCAATGGGGTACATATGTAAACCTATGGCATAGGCCAAGTATGAAACAAGTACAGATTTCAGGAAACTGCTACTGTGCAGAACTAAAGGTGAAAGTGATTAAGAAGAAATTGCATTTTGAGTTAAAAAGCAGTTTTGCCCCAGAAAAAAATATAAATGATCTTTCTGCTGTTTTAGGTTTTGGGTTATTTGCTGGATTCGAAGCTATTATTCTGATCATAAAGGAGGAAGGGAAATTATATGCCGTTGCACAAATAGGATCAAAAATTTGTTCCATTTGAACTTTAGCCTATGAACTAAATAGGATGTGGATTAGCTCAGGCTGAAAATCTGAGCAGAGTTAGGAAATGTCAGCTATGTTAATGAGAAAGCAGACATTTATCAGAGAACCACTGCGAAAGTAATCTTCTTGCTAAGCCATTGAAGATATGCCAACAGGTTGCATCTGTAATTGGGGGGACCAAGGAGCACAATTGGACAGACTAGACCCCTCTTTTCACAGCTGTGGTGTTTCAGTCACATGTCTGCAAGACTTTCTTGCTCTTTGTGTCTAATTTTTTTGCATCGCTGCCCCTAATTGTGCACCCTTTGAAAAGCTGCCCTGTGTCGAATGGATCATTTCCTTTGCGACACTTCAAGGGACACAGTCAAGGCCTTCCTGATGTTCCCTCTTGGAAACCAGAACAGCTTTAAAACACATTTGACTTTTATTCTTTTTGCCTCAGTCAAACAAAATAAATTAACTTCATTTCTAGTCAACATAATTTTCAGGTTTATATATATTCCTGTCCTCTTTGAACTTCATCCCTGTGGAGAAAATGATGGAAGAGTATGTCTGCACCATGACAGATATGATTGGAAGTGCTCCAACCCTACCAAAACCCAGGGGTTAATAGCACTTTTTTATTTAGGATATGTATAAGTATTTCAGGGTCCAGATCCCAAGATGAGGGATAAACCTCTGCTGGCTTCCTTGGGTCTTGGATCCACTTTCTGATATCTTTTTTGATGTTTCTTTGGCCAGAGGTTACCTCTTCCCAAGACAACGAGCTAATGGTTGGCAGTCTCTTTGCCAGCTCTGCTACTGCTGCGATGTCTCCATGACGGGACATTCCTTTCAAAACTAAGTGCATTTAACCTGAACCAGTACTGAGGGTATGGCCGGACAGCCACAAGCAGTGACAGTAACATGGGTTGGCCACATCCTGAAGACCTTCAGCCACAGAGCAGTAGCTGTTGTGTGCCTGCTTCTAACCCACTGTAGAGAGAGATACAGGAGTCGTCTGTACCACAGCAGATAGGAGGTGACAGCAGCATCTCTAAACTGCTCCTCTATGTTCCTCTGACCATGTGTTCAGCTGCCTTTAATCAGTTGTGCAACGTGTCTGAAATTCAGCACTCGAAGTTTTTCGGTCCAGTGTACTTTTCATCCTGAGGAAGTTTTTCAACAGCTGACCAAAATCTGCACTACTCAGTCAGTGCCATCTCGGGATTTTTTGGTGTAGAGCAGTACAGCACTCAGTAAATACGCTATAAATTCACATCGAAGCTTTCGCCTGGTCTTGCTCTCACTACATCTAGGGAAAAATTTATTACCTAATTCACTTGAAACCGTTCTGTATATTTATTTTCATACACAAAAAGCATTTTGGTCACAGTGAATTCTCTGCTTTTCTATATTGTTACAAATGTCTGAGTGTTTTAAGCTTTGATTCACACCATGCAGGCAATGGTTGTGGTTGACCTTGTACTGATTGATAGCTAAGAAATACAGGTTTATACTTATAAACTAGATTGATGCAAAACTGCTGCAACGTAGCTGAAGCACACAACAGAACACAGAAGTTATTTCAAATATTTAATCGAACACGTCTGCCTTCACTAGTACATGCAGTGGGCCAAATTCATCTTTGCATGATTCGCTTTTGCTGACCAGGTGCACACAAGGATGTATTTCCATATGTGAATCTTAAATTGTAATAGCTCATGAAAGTCAAATGCAACAGTTGAGAAGCTTTATGTGCAAATGGATATTACCCACAAGTAGCAATTCAAATACACGAAGCATGCAAAAATCATTTGAAAGCTACAGAAATTACAAAAACTTGCTGTATAAGAAATAAAGAGATCACTTAAATGGGCTGTATAAATGTCTGAGTATCTATCGCTTTACTGGAAATTGATGAAGCATTTTAAATTTTGGTGTAAGGTGATTCAAGAATTTAGACCTGTGAGCACGTGGGTGTAAACCAGCCTTCTGGGTTGCAGATTTTGAAAGCTGCTTCTGATTAAAAATCAAAACAAAACAAAATCAAAACCCCTAGAACGAAACAAAACAAACCCCAAAACCACAAAAAACACCAAACCTGTATCCTTGGTTTGCTTTGATCCCCAGTTAAAAGAAAAACACAGATAATCAGGATTTCAGCAACCACTTTCTCGGTCTGGTTCAAGTCCCAGAGCAATAGGAAATACATATTAGAGTCTGAATTGTCAAAATTGAGACTAAAGTTAGAATTTAACTTCAAATTTATTCAAATTGATTGACGTTTATTGAGCACCTTCTTGGGAACATATAAAATGCACAGTGGGAGTGTATACATATATATTTTATTTTTTAAAGGAATCGTTAATACTGACTGAAACGTCTGAAGCAACACGAGTGATCTCTGCCCAAGGAATGATAAATTCTGTGTAAGAAAGTTTCAAGATGTGGCAGAATAAAATTGTCTGTTATGGGAACCATCAGTGCTGCGCTGAGCTAGGGCAGCACTGAAAGTGATCTGCCAGGTACTGATACTGGTGCCCGTAGAGGAGACGGAGGCGGGAGCATCACATAATTTTCTGAATAAAATACCAGGCAGAGGTTAATATAGTTTCAAAACCCACTGTGTTGCCCTTTTCCCAATTTATTTCCAGCCAGAGTAAGCTAACCCAATAGCTTTGTGGGGAACGAGTTAATTTGCTGTGACAGGGATGTTAAAAGCAAGTGCTCTTGCTGCTGAGGCTGGAGGGCACCCACTGACCAGAGCAGGCGGGGACTGGTCTGCGTGCATTGTGTGTTTCTACTCAGTTATGACAGTTTTGGTGGGATCACAGATGCTGTGGGTTGCATCTCTCCTTCCTTTGAAGGCAGTAGCAGCTGAGCAGCCTCTCAAGTTTACCTAGTGAGGAAAGAATTATTTCTTCCTCACCTGCTGTGTTCTTCAAAGGAGCATCAGAGACCAGGAAACACAATTATTACCCAAAGGAAACTTAAAATGGCAAAATAGACTAATTAAAAAAAAGATCATTTAAGCAGTTACAATATTAGCTCACTCACCTTGCCACAGGCAATGTCTGCAAGGCCAAATTTTCACACCATTTGCATTTGCTGGGCTTTGAGATCCACTTGTCATCAGCCCAACCCAGCTAAGCAGGAGAAGAGGGGCAGCTCAGTCCAGGCACCAGTTGCAAAGTAGCAGCCACAAGCATCTCCCCCAAACAGTCCTGTGGTAGGAAAGCTGGCCTTGAGAAGCAACTCATTCTTAGTTGAACGGGGTAACTTCTGCAGAGCTATACGACTACAACTACTCAAAGGGAAGTTGTAGTCAGGTGGGGGCCGGGCTCTTCTCCCAGGTAACTTGTGACAGGACGAGAGGGCATGGCTTGAAGCTGTCCCAGGGGACCTTTATTTAGGTTGGATGTTTGGAAGCACTTCCTCATAGAAAGGCTGATAAAGCACTGGAATGGACTGGCCACAGAGGTGGTGGAGTCGCCATCCCTGGAGGTGTTTAAGAAAAGATTGGATACTGCACTTCATGGCATGATTTAGCTGATGTTGTGGTGTTAGGTCATAGGCTGGACTCGATGATCTCAGAGGTCTTTTCCAGCCTCAATAATTCTGTGTGATTCTGTGCCCACGAAACACCAAAGTGGTGAGAGGACTGCACTTTGAGGTGTGTTTGCGAACACTCCTGTTTTGTCCATAGGTAGTGTGAATGATGCAAACACATGATTTTTGCCTTGGAAAACAAATAAAGGGCCTGGCTTCTTGCCCCTTCCCACAGAAAAATATTTTTCAGATGATAAGAACTTTTTATCCCTGACTAGAAGGCAGATCTTACCTTTCCCAGGCTGAGGGCTGCATGTGTTGGGGTGATATGGGAGCTCCAGGGACAGTCCTGCATCGCTCTGTACCAACAAACCACTTGACTTGCAAAATCCATTTACAGCAGCCAGAAGGGGAGATTTTGCCTTGAAAGGTTGTAAAGGGAACCAGTTTAAGCTCAATCATTCTCGTCACAGCTTACGGACCCAATACACATGGGTAATAAAAGATCACAACTACACAAAGATATCTTTGGCTAGGGTGCTGCTCCTCCCACCCACCAGATTAGTGCCTGCAGCTTGCCTGATGGCAGGATGCTCTAGCTGTGGTGCAGTACCTGGTTTTGAACTGGGCCAGGCCCAACCTTGGGAAAAAACTGTTTGCATTGTGATGGTTCTAAGCATTTTTTACATTTTTACCAAAGGCACTAAGAAAATAATCAGGGCTATGGCTTGCTCAGGCAGATGAAATATTCAAAAGCTGCTTGTAAAAACAAAGGTAGCCATGCAAAAGGCTACATCCCTCATGTTTAGATCAGCAGTCATTAAAAGAAGGATCAGTCCAAATCAGCGTGAGTGGAATCGCTGGTTGTTTTCTGTTTTCTTCCCCTCTCCCCACAAGGAAATTGCCCTCCCTCCTCACCACAAAATTGCACTCAAGTCAGTACCTTCTTTCTGCTGTTCTCTTTAGATGAATGTTCTAGCTGTAGTGATGCAGTTCTAGTTACTTTGCTTTTCAAATATGACTCAGTCCTAAAATAAGCCTTTAAACAACTTTTAGTGTACCCAGCTGTACTGCTGCTACATAAATGACATCCAGGGAGTTACATCTGAAGTCTAAAATGGTTAAATGAGATTACTGATAAAAACAGATTTTAAGATGAAACATAAGTGAGTGTGGCTCTCATGTATGAAATATTATGTGATCAACAGATTATTATGGTTTGTAGTAAAGTTTCAAATTATAGAAATAATCTATGAAAAAATTAGTAGAATATAGGGTTGCAAATCTTCCGTTACATTAAACAATGCCTACATGGCAGTTTACAGCCTGTGTAAAACCTGGCAATAAGAAAACACTGATTAGTGCAGACCTAGATGAGTAATTGATTTTAACGATTTTTTATTTTTATCATTTTGCATTAGCACCATACTGACAAAAACAAAAAAGTGAAATACACTGACATGTCAGTGGCCACTCACATGGATGATGAGCACACAGCCGCACACAGATTCAAGAAACAGGGTTTTTAACACCATCTTTTTTTTTTTCAGGCTCTCTCTAAAATGCTTCTTCTTACCCCCAAATCCAGTGGTGTGCTTTGTCTTTTCTCCCAGGACAGAGATTTGGTCACCATGTGAAAGTCACAAGAAGTTTTAAATTTTTAATTAGAAATTAAAATAGCAATGGAAGAGATGGTCAGGATTGTTACTTAGTAAATACAGCTGAGACTTGGGCAGAAGGTACAACTGCAGTGGGTTTTATTGATGCACTGAAGAAGAAATGGTTCTCCATGCATCACCCACTCAGGAGATGCCAGAGCCACTCTAGTCTTCTTACTCTTACTACGCTGAAATAGTTTCTTTATATAGCTAGCAAAAAACTATCTGGTGATTTTTAACTTAAATTATTAACTGGTTTGGGGACAAGTTAAACTGCATTTGCCTGTAAGTGAGTTTCACCATTAAAAAGTAACTAGCTGAGCTCTACTTTAAAGCTACTGCTATTTTTATTTTAGAATCAAGGGATTCCCCGCCTGTTGGGAGGCCAGGTGACCTGAGCATCATCACTGTGCTGCAGTGGGAATCTCCTCCACTTTGGAGGAAACCAGCAAGTGCTGCCTGGCCCATGCAACCTACTCCACAGCTGAGCACTTCCCCACAGCAGGGACACAGAACACCCGCTGGAGGCAAGACTCACCGTGTCCATAGAGAAGGAGATGCCACTCCACACACATCTTGCATTGGAAGTCAGCAGCTATTGATGCTGTTATTGCAGCAAGATCTGAGATGTGGGCTCTGTGGTTTGCAAGGTTGCGTCTCTCTGAGGTGCCCCAGGGTGAATCTGCTGTAGCCTGTAGCCATCTGTTAATGGCCAGACTCTGTTGCTGGCACTGAAGGAAGGCAGTTTTACAACACTCCCTGCATAAGTATCTATTTCTAGGCATCCTAGAAAAACGCAATGGCCAGTATTTCAGCTATGACTGAATGACCATATTTCACCAGTTGAGCTATTCAGAGAAGGCAAAGACATCCTTAACCACAAAGAACTGAGGCAGCCAGCTCCTTGTAAATTTGTGAGTACCAGAAATTCTCAGCTGCACAGTTAGCTCCCTTTTCAAGTTTACAGCACTGCTGCTTTTTGTCAACTTGTTTCACCACAGCATTGAAGTCGGCATTGTAACTGAAGACATCTCTGCCTTTATATCTGTAGGTCTATTAACGTAGGGCAATTACTCTGCAAAGAGGTGACAATTCCTTTATGGAAGTTATTGAATTCTGGTACCGCAAACAGTGCATCAATAATGAAAGGCCAGTAAGAGAGCACAATGAACCTGCATCATTCAAAAATATAATTATTTTTTTAATCGACTGTATCATCTGACAGATAATTTAAGCCTGGAAATTAGACATAAAATTTTAATAATATTTAAATTTACTTTTCAAGGAAAATTTAAAACATGAGCTACTAAATACTGGCTTGACTGAACAGAAGTGAGATGGGGAAGACAGGGTGAAAGGGAATGAAAACGAGTTACTGAGATGTCTCGTTGGAGTCTGCTGACCTTTAGAACTCTCAACTGATTAGTAACCTTGAACACTGGTAAATTAGACAATATTCACTCAACCCATTCACATTTTTTATTTAGCAGAGAATTTCAGCTTTATTTAGCAGTATGACTTCCGCTCTTTACATACATGGAACACTATCTCTTCCAAGGATTTGATTCAAGGTTTTCTTGGCTTTTCAGCCTGTTTTGTAATGTATTGTACTGTGCTTCATGAGCCTCGAACAGCAGAAATATCCTTCAGCTCAGGTCAGAGTAGGCAACAAAAGGAAAGAGATGTTTGTTTTCCATCTATACGCCAGTTTAGTTTTGATTAAAAGCTGGGATTAAACACCAGTACTACTTTGCCTTTGAGAAAAAAAATTGGAGATAATTTTTCTTTCAGTTCTCGTATATGTTACAGGTCTAAATGTGGTATCAGTGGATGCGCTGAACAACAAGGGCAGGAACACTTGCCTCACCCATAACTTACCTATCCACAGACCCTAAGTAGTGACGCTTGGAACTGTTTTGTGGGTATCATCTGCCCTTCTCTCTACCAGCTGCACTGCTTTCCTTTACAGTTTTCTAGAGTCCCTATCAGGGGCCGAGGTTTCTGCCCTTGAAAAACGTTATCTGTCTTCAAATGAAGAAGTCTGGTCTTCATGCCTTTCCTATGTCTATCTTGTACCTATTCTTGAATGACATAGAAGAGCAGTTTTTAAACTGTAGCACCTTCTGCTAAACCTTCTCTCAGAAACAGGCATGCAGCTGCCACTGAAATCCACTGGAGACATGCTTCTGCATCTGAGGGGAAAACATGACCTCCTGACAGCTACTAGGAGGCAAGAAAACTGCATAGAAAGCAGCTTGTTTTTCAAGGAGCTAATACTTCTTTAAAAACTTCGATTGCAACTTCCCAGGAGCTGGAGAATACAGTAAAACCCTTGAGTACCTGTTGTTTATGGACTAGGTGAGGAAAAAGATTTTCTTGGTCTGGAAATCTCCATAGTTAATGGTCCAAAGTAGACTATCTGTTTGGTTGGGGGTTTTTACTTTTTTTTTTCTTTCAGATTTTTAGTTTCCTGGCTTTGTTTGTATACTTTGCATTCAGTAGCCTAGCATCTTTTGTATTCCTTGTTTCAAAAACTTCCAGTACACCAGGACTCAGGGAATACCTGCCATACGCATGCAATTGCATGGCATACCTTTGATCTCTTGCTCTCCATGAAACTCTGGGAAGTAGCATCTGTCTGAGGGAAAATAATTCTCTTTTGTAAAAAACATACAAATGGGCTTCCCTTGTAACTTCGTAGTACACAGGGGTTATAGTAACGAAAGTTCTGCCTGTCCAGGCTGCAGGACAATCTACTGAACTGGTAAGAGAGGTGCTGAAGAGCAGCAAGGCACTTCAAAAAGAACATGAATACTAAAACAGTATTTAAAGGATGTTGTCATCTTGGGCAGTTTCCTCCTCTCCTGTTTTGTTTCCACTGCTCATGATGCATTCTCTACAAATTCAGCCTTTTCAGCCCATAATTTGTAAGTGCTGCGTTATTCTTTCTCTTCCAGAACAAGATAGTTTTAGTCATGAAGCCTCTTTTGTTTATTGTTCCAACAGTATAACAGTGAAAATAGGGTTTGTGTATGGAAGCGATGCCCATGCATTAGGATACTTGACACAAACAACTAAAACAACTGTGGAGTTTACAAAGACAAACCAACCAATGGCAGCTGGAGAGAGGAGGAATATGGAGAAGATCCCTAAACAGATGCAAGTCTCATACAAATGGTCTGTACTCACTCAGGGTGACAGCATCCCACTGGCATGTAGGATCTGATCTTTAGGCACATTAATTTTCACTCCAATCCACTGTAGTGACTCAGATGTTTGAAGTTACTTATGTGTTCTCAGAAGAACAACAAAGACAAGACATGATAGGCATAAGGTTGTGCAGGGAAGAAGCTCCTATATGTAGAGGAGCTAGACAAGCAATACTCCACCTATATGGCCCCACTACCTAGGCATGCTGGCAAAGAAGAAACAGTAATAACATGCATTGAAATGACATCCTTGAAAAGAAAAGATGGCACAAACAGAAACTTAAGGTAAGAGAAATATTTATTTAAATTTGCACAATAACGAGCTTATACTGAACAAATTCAATCAAGAAATAATAGTAAGTGCAGTAAAACAAGGAAATATTGATGACTTTTCCCATCAGAAAACATTAAGAAGCCATGCCTGTGCATCACGGGTTTTCTTTTTTGGTTGGTTTTTTTGTTGTTTTGTTTTTACAGGAACTTCTATCTTTTTTTTTTCTTTTTTTTTTTTTTTTTCAGCGCACATACTGTACATACCACATCTTAGCTGCTAGGTTCTTTATTTCTGAAGGCTTCATCCTTTTACTCAAATGTCTGCTAAACTCTGCAGTGAGCAATCTAAACATATTTTTGCAGTTCCAAATATGATTAGGTAAAAATCTCTGCATCTGGTCAGCTGTTGGGCTCTCAAAGCTTTGGAAGACCCTGTAAGAGCTCCTTGGATCTTGACATCGTTATGTACAGCATTACAATGAGTCACTTTACACTAACCTAAATATTCTGCATAATGATGTCAGACAGACAAATAGCCAGAAGATTTGGGCCTAACCTCATACAAAGGTTTACATATCTGAGCTCATTTTGAGTCCCACAAATCTCACTCTGATTCAGGTAACTGAGTTCGTCACATATCTGCACTTTAGATGGAAAAAAATCAATCTCTTTTTTGTTTTAATTTGGTAAAATTTTTGGTCTAAAGGTCTATTTTGTGAAGGAAAATTCTTTAACCAGAAACTGCTTGTGAGATATGGGTGTTGATGTCACAGTTCCTGAAGGCACTGTGGGTCCACTGAGCAACAGACGTGGCCGTTCTAAAGGAAGGAAACACAGAAAAAGGAAATGAAACAATTGGCATTTTGTACCAACCAAGTCAATTTAACAAGCTCAGCCATTTGCAAACACCCATCAGATTTGAACGTACAGCCTTATAAAACACAAGGCATCTCCAGGTTTTCATCAGATTCATGACGTCACCATGTCTTTCCCTTGCCCAAGGGAATGGGATATTATGATTCCTCTATTTGCTTAGTTTGCTGTGGTCTGTATCCCAGGGCTACAATGGTCAAACTGAAAGCTGGGATCATTGGAAGAAATGCTCCTGACATAAGGGTATCAGGCATTTGCTCAAGTACACAAAGCTGTTGAGCAAGAGAGGGTGCTTGCGAGTTTTATTTAGATATGGCAGAAGGGACTTGGTTTTATTTAGCCCTGAATGCTTCAAGTTAATACACCCCGGCTGTAACACCAGCAAATATTAATCCACAAAGTTTTTCCTGATAGTCCAGACATTCTTCTGAGAGTACTAGCGATTAAGGGAACAGATTGCCTCTGGACATCATTAAAGTACTGGAGAAAATCTTTTCTGCATCTCTACTACTTCTTAAGTCTGATCCTTACAACGCGAATAAAAAGCGTGTATTATTTTTTAATTACTCCACATACATTCAGTTAACTAAACTGCCAGGACTGATTAAAGACCAAGGTCTGAATCATTTACACATTTTCTTTCACTCCTTCTGTTACAGAAGGTTAGACAATCCTACCGTGCATCTTCTTTACTTGTGATTTGAAATGTTTTTGTGGCTAAGTCAGCTTTAGCTGATGCCCAGGTTTCTGAATTCTTAAAGGATTTGTGTAAACCTATTTTGCTACAGCTTGCTTAGAGAGGTTTAGACTGAAGCTTTGACCTTCCATGTGATACTCTGCAGGAAAAGAGTAGGGTGACACAGGACAAATGAGATGGAGAGCTATACAAATTTGGTACAGAGCTAAGCTGGTCTGGAGGGAGCAGACTGCTTGCGTGCAGAACTACAATATTAAAACACTGCCAATATGAGTGGATAGTGTATTTTGAAAAGAAAACTGCTCTGTAAAGAGAATTGAGTAAGATTTGGCTTGCTGAGGTTCAAAGCGGTACATCTTCACTGTTATTCACACCTGAGCCATATAAAATCTATGGGGTTTGGCAGAGTATCTGTTTTAATCTGTTCATAATGCAACAATGGATCTCTTTTAATATAATCTGTTTAAATATGTTAACAATGCAGCAATGGATTTTTTTGGTCTATGTATGTGTTTACACTGAATACAAATTAGGTGATGCTTAAGATTCAGTCTTTGCTTAAGAGAAAAGGGCAGATGGGAACGGCATCCAGGTGGCCATCAGCAGAACTGATACATGGCTTCTGCACTGCCATTGATTAGCAGTACAACAAGGTGAACACATTTCCCATCACCAATTATCGAAAGTGCTTTAGAGAAGAATCACATGTAACCGTTTGACAGACAGAGAAACCGAGGCACATAAACAACAGCACCTTGCCCAAGTAAAAAGTAACTTCTTGCATTGAAATTGAGGTATGCCACCAGCTACAGACACCAAAAGTATAGGTTTCTGCATGTAAGCCTGTTTCAAAATCCATTGGGCAGCAGCTGGCTTTCTAACCATTAGCCATTCTGTCAGGTCACATCATTTTCTTCTAACCAGCAGCTCATTCTGACATCAAGCCAAACTCCTAAAGGTACCTGGCACATACCACTTCCCTTGTAAAAAGACTATACTCAACAGTAGCAACTGCTGTTGCACACAGTATTGCATCAGACAAAGTGGAGGCAGAAGGTGGTGCTTGACAGATGCTACCTAATCTGTTACTCCTCATCTCTCCCAGAAGGAGGTGCTGAAACTGGGTATTTTCTACGAGCACCTTTTGAAAGTAGTTAATTGTACCATGTACTAGATTTCAGGACTATCTTCCTGGGGAAGAATACAGGATAAAGATCAAAATCAACTGTGAATTTCAGTAATAATTAAAGATCTCTGGATAAAACCCGCTGTCTCTCTCTCCTTGGCTACTGTGGAAACACTGTCATTTTTCAGTACTGGATGATGGAAAATACAATTCACCATACAGGGTTATTTTGAATGGAAAAACTTATTTTAATCTCCTTTTCTTCTGCATCTTTAAAAAGAGATGCCTGAATTCACATAAGCCCATAGTCATTAACTTTTCTCCTCAGACAATGAATTCCTTTGCCTACAAAAACTATTAAATATTCTAAACTTCATGCGGATTCTACAATTAATTTTAAAGCCAGAAAGCTTTGTAAACATGTAACTAGTCCTTTAATTCTCAAAACAATTGTTATTCTCAAAAAGCAATCCAATCACTTCTGATAGCATTATAGTATCACACTGAACAAATTTCTTCTGTGAAGTCTAGTCTTACGTACCTATTCATTACTGCTTATGTTTCCAAGATATCATGGAGCTATATATTAAGAATTGTGACGAAACTTGAATCAAGCTATCCTGGTGGAAAACCAAAGCCCACTACTGTGTCTACAACACACTGCAGCGTGGGCTACTGTCCTGCTTCTGAAATACTAGCACATTAAACCACCCTTCCAGTACATGCAAGAGTAAAGTTAACTAAGTAGAACACTTTTACCATTATTTCCGCTGTTTTAAAACAAATGTAGACATCAACTACCCGCTGACCCGACTCAGTGCATTAATATTTATATGCCACAGAACAAGCCGGGAAAGAAGAATCTCAGCTTAAATTTTTTGCTCGTTACCTTGCACTGGCAGAGGGTGCACTCTGTGCCATGCTTAATCCAAGATGATCCAGTGAAGCGAACAACATTGGTTTCATCCAGACATGTTTTAGTGATGTCATTGCGGATGGTGTCGGCTTGGCAGGGGTCAGTGACACAGCGCGGGCAGCACTCATTCTCGGGGAGGACGCTGAATTCACAATCCACCTCTGGGCACGGCAAGGGCCAGCAGTCAACTTCGCCTTGCTGTTTACAAATATGACAAAACCAAGAGAAGATTATTAGCTCTTACCTACTTTCATTACTCATTCCTCTAACTCAGCAGTGTGTTTCTTAGCTGGAGAGTTTTATCTACCATGTTCTATTCAGAAGTCAGTGATATTCACTGTCTATGGAAGATAGAGCAACTTGGGTGCTTTTTTCTGCATGCTATTCAGGAAGTGAATTAGATTTAACTTATTTCAACACACTCTGCATCAAGCTACAGCTCAAAATTCTATATAAATGTCACACAATACAAAATATGGATATGTCCTTTTGAAGTCCTACTTCTGCAACTGACAGAAGCCATAAGAAGACTGCATTGCAAAAATGCTTCAAACTCCCTGGTTTTAACTCTATTTTTTTCTGTTTGGACTGTTGGTTCACCATAGAAAGCCCTCAAAATCAGCTTTGGAGGAGCTAGAGTTTATCTTTGCCACAGTTACAAATGCATTGGCTAGACCAAGGGTGTCAAGCTACCAGCAGCCCTGTGCAGCAGGGAACACCAGCATGTTTTTAGTGAGAGGACCTCCACGCACCACCCACTTAGGATGTTACAATCAGAATACCTGAACTTCCAAACTTAATCACACTTCTTGCATGATGGGTCCAGTACAGTCAGGGTATAAAAAGAGAGACTTGCGTTGGGTCAGAATATTCTTACTGCAAGTTACTGTATGGCTGTACACAAGTCTAAAGATGTCTAATTATTCACATCAGTTACGAGAAACTGGGGTCAGCTTCCCTTCAACGCTGGACAAGGGCCACAGGTTCAGCTCTACCAGTTAAAGGAGGGACTTCACAGAAGTCATTAATACATATTTCTTTTGGAGGAGGTCCATCTCTGACTTCCATTTTATTCAGCTGATTTGACCACAGACCAAGTAGTCTAGATTTAAGGGAGGCAAAGAGAATAGCATTTGGCCCTAGAAAAGAAGCTTATTCACAAGAACTGTATCTAAGGCTCTGAGTGTGATTTGACACCACCAGAGGAAAACCTGAAAAAAATTCCCAGGGATTTGCCATAGATGAAAATTAGCTCCTCTTGTTGCAGAAAGTATTATGAAGTCACTCTTACAAAATTCTCATCTGTGGCTATTTTCATCTTTTTGAATCACATGATGGTGAGAATGAAAGCAATCTTAAAACTAGTCACTGATCTTGATATTTCTATTTATTTTTTGTGGTGATAAACAGTACAAAGAGTAGACAATACACCGTCACCCCAAAAAATCTCTGACAACCATAAGAAAGCAGGCTTTAGTTACAGAAGTAGCATCTGGAAAAAAAGAGACATCTATTGAGATCCCAAACTGTATGTTGTGTTGTTTTGTTTTGTTTTTAAGACATTTAACGAAGCACTTGGGAATCTATTTTACTGGATTTTAGCAGTGGTAACACTGAAAGTACAGTGTCTACTGAAATTGCTTTCTGGTTGTTTTTCATGATACTCTGACAAGCGAAATCTGCTACATGGACTAAGCTTTACATCTGGAGATAACCTGTGATAAAAGCTAGTTGTTTTTATCTTGGGATCTTTTTTTCTGGCATGGAAACTTCCTGAGTGGAGGCATGCAGAATGTTTTTTTCTCAGAGTCTGAAATACATGACTAGGAAAAAGATCACAAGCTTTAACAGATTCTTTTTTCAAAGCTCACTTCACTATTTTAAAAATGCATCAAGTCTTCTTATTTTTTCTGTTACTTTGAATGCCTGAATGAATAAACAAATTTTATTCTATTGGCACCTTTGAAATTACCAACCATGTTAATAAATACATATTTAGAATTTCCTTATATAGCTTCATTGGGCTTTGAATGAGTGAAAACATGAGCGTTGCTGTGTAGGTGCCATATTCAAATGACCTCCAGTCTTTGCTAAAACAATCTTCATGATTAAATAATTTCTACTATGTCCATTGTGTCAAAATGAATTTTTGTCTGGAACTTGACAATACTGACAAATATGCATGAAAACCAGATTTTGATTATACACATACTCCAGAGGAAATGAAATGGATGTTAATGCATGAAAATTAACTGTTCACAGATCAGAATATCTCATATCCTTTTTCTGTCCTGTCTCTGCTGCTGTAATCATGAGCCTTACCAAACAGCGACACTGTTGACAGTTCTGCATCCAGGAGTCACCACTGTTGTAGGAAAGCTCCCCACTCTGATGTAAACATTGACTGCTGAGCCTTGGGTCACATTCGGGACAGCAAAACAGGTCAACGGTGGGATTTTCACAGTCACAGACCATTCTGCGGCACATCACATATCCACTCTGTTGGAAGGCAGGTATAGAGTGATGGCAGAAATGTGACCAACTCCAGCAGTATTTGTAGCAAATTTGATTTTTTGGCATGGATTCTAAGTCACTAGCAGCTCACAAGTTTTTCCACTATGTGATATCTTTGTCAAAACACAATTCAAACAGAGGCAGAAACCACAATACACACTGAGTAACTACCAAAAACTTCCCCTGTTGTGTGATATACATTGTTCACACAACCAACCTTCAGACAGCTCTCACTTAAGTTGATGAAACCCATGGGTGTCTTTCCCAAGGGACAAATCTTAATAGATTGCACTAAGTTTATGTCAGTCTTGTATGGATATCTGGTGGAGTCTTGCTTTAAACTTTCAAATCAATCCCTCTCTTCCGTAATTATTTACATAAGGAAGATGGTAGGTAATCCAAAATTAAATTCATGCCCATGCAACTCGGGCTGCTGAAATGCTTAGGACTTAGTCAGCAGTATATTGGGCCTTCATTCTCTACTAGTACTTACCTTGGGATCAAGCTTCCCACAGCAAAAACTTTAGAAAGTTAGGCTGAATTACTCTGCAGATAAAGAACCTACTTCTATTTATAGCCATCTGCTAGAGACACTGGCGTCAGTCACCAATCCCAGTATGTGTCTAGACAGACAATTTATTTGCTTGAAAATGCTGTTACTCCCACCCAGAAAACACAGGTGGCATCTCTGCTAACGAAATAGTACTATTATCCTTCTTCCAGTATCATATAATAAACCTCCCATGGAGTCCTGCTCATGCAGGTTGGAGGAGAAATTCTCCCCAAGCCCCTACATAATATAAAACTTCTGTTTTTCTGTAGTATCACACACATATTTGAGAAGGCAGCTAAACCAGGCATTTCACTGGAATCATGATGCTCTTCCCTTCATCCCTACCATCTTGCAGAAGCAGCTACTTCTACTGACCTGGCATGAGCAGACAGAGCATCTGTCATTCTCCAGCACCCATATTTGACCATTGTGCTTGATTTTGTCTTCATGGATACAGTCTCCTGTGCAGTTCTTGCCATGCGGACATCGACAGTCGTACCCACCATCCAAGTTAAAGCAAACGGTGTCATTGGCGCAGCTATGCCTTCCAGTTCCACATTCATCA
>WEIS01055337.1:0-18110 GCA_013389965.1 Todus mexicanus | reverse complement strand
AAAAAAAAAAAAAAGAGGAAACAAACATTGATGTAGAAGTAAATAAACAGACTATTTGCTGCCTGAGCATGATAACTGCTGTGTTCAAATGGACACAGTTAGGAAAGTAAAGTGGAGAATCCAAACCGGGAAGTCTTATTCTGAGTGTAACAAGTGAGGAGTGAGGGGAAAGGGCTTGTATGGACTCCGGCAAATCGGAGCATCTCCATGACCTTTCTCAGGTGAAGGGACAGCTCCTGATACCCTCCCAACAAGCTCTGTGGGGATGTAGCATCTTCTCTCCCTGCCTTGAGATGTCTTTGTGCCCTCTCATCAAGCCAGAAATCAATTTATAACAAGCACGGCAGGGGACTGGAAGGAAGCTTGAATGGTTGCCCTATATTCAAATGTCAAAAAAATGTTTCTCAAATATGCAGTGTCTTTATATCGAGGCAAATGTACCTCCTAGAGACTTGGTGATGATACGTGTGAATTAAGTTGAGAAAGCAGCCTTGATCCACAGAGGTAAATAACTAGCTCAAAGCCTCCAGTTGATTTTGTTCACCAAAACACTCCAATGAGGAGGGTCAACCTACTGGTACCGGGCTAGCTGTCTCCCTTCAAAAAAAACAAGCATACGTGGCTTCTCACCTGAACTGAGTTGAGGTGGCAGTATCCATTCAGTGGAAATCGGATGACATGCGTCGAGTCATGATTCCAGCCGGCGTTGACAGAATTACACATCACGTCACCAATTTCTGGAAACACTTCTTCTATCAATGACTTATCGCCGCTCAGTGTAATCCTCTCTCCAAGATCCGGGGCAACTCGCACCACTAGGCACTCACAAGACTTTGTGAAGCGGCCACTCTCCCGGTCCTGTTTCCACCTTTCCATCTCTCCTAGCATGGGCTGAAGCTGGAAATACTTTGCTTCTTCATATAACAAACTGTAGTCCTGAAAGACACATATATTACTGTGCACAATTAAGAAAGAGGCATTGCTAATGTACCGCTTAATGTATATGGTTATCCAGGCTAATGTCGCTCTAGATCTGGAACCCTTCAGACATAGTTCGTAATTACTGTGTAGGAAGGTGTAATGAAATAACAGTGCAAGCAGAAAATAACCATCGGCCACTTGAAACAGACTGGCTACAGCAGCACTTGGGAGGGGGAGGTATGCTTGCTCGACTCCCTCCTGCGTTGGAGGAATAATCCAGGCAAAACCCCCACTTTTCCCCCATATTTTATCCCCGTAGTGATGTCATAGAATAATGACCTCATTGAACAGATGGAACAGAATTCAATCGGGATTCAGAAAATTCATCACAAGGATCCATCGCGTCTTACAGCAATACTAGCAGGCATTGTAACAGGTATAAGAATGTAAATGAGGGAGCCCGTGATGGTTGTAACTGTAAAACGATTCCGATATTTGCATAATGAATTGCACATATTACTGCATTTTAAAAATTAAGTATTTTTTAATACGTCCCCATTTGCCAACAGTATTGTTTACTACATCATCTCAAATGCCAGAGCAGAGAACGCATTTCTAAGTATAGCCAGTACAGAAGTAATTTAGAACTGATGAGCTGGTGTCTGTCTACTGCCATTTTTTAGATAAATAAAAAAAGAAAAATCTTGTTTTTCTACGTTTAAGAGTGTAAAAACCATTTGGAAAATTTTTATACGGAGAAAAGCAATGCATGAGTATTAAGGAAGACAAAGGAACAGAATGACAACAAAGGAAGACTGCTAACAGTCAACACAGCCCTGAATTTGAGCTATGGACTGAATGCGTTAGGAGAATGGGGCACCTAAATCACACTTAAAATACTGTTTACATTTAATGTGTAACAAAAGAGTCATCTAATCTATATATTTCTAAGAAACAAGGACTGTTGTTAATTTCAAGTACCAATCTTCTGGACACCTTAAAGCATAACTGGGAAGGACACCCCTTTGAACATCACGTTGGTTGGGTGAACTTGCCAGCAGTTACATTTTTAATTTCATCGCAGCTACAGCATATTTACGTGTTTAAAAGGCTCTGCATACATCATCTCTTAATATTGCATTTCTGTATTGCTGATTACCTTCAGGACAAGCGCCAAGAGCAGCACAAAGCCATGCTAAGGCTTCAAAAGAGGGATACGATTCTTATCGGGTAGTTCCAAACTCCCACGTTATTCAGGTAGATCTACCCTTGTCACGCACGGGAGGAGTGAGTATGCGTCTGCAGCAGATGATTCAAAGGTTGCTGCAATACGGTTCTTGAACTCAACCTCACGTCTATTATGCTCCAAACACCTGGAAATCTGTCTCAGATAGGAGGGATAAAAGACTGCACACCAGTGTGAACTGCTCTAACCCATCCCAGTCACCTCTCCCATTCAGCCTGAATTGCTGTGCCTCTTACGGTGAGCTAATGGCACAGTCAGCTATGCTGATAGGCATTCATTAAGCAACGATAAAGATCTGTTCTGATTGCAACCACCGTCTCCAGCGCTCAGTTCGCTGACACCACATATACACCCACCTGCCTACAAGCGGATAAACACGGAACATCACACGGAGTTTGACATTCTACCTTAACGCCTAATGTGTGAACTACCACAAACTTGATTTGTTACTAATAAGGAAAAAAAAGCAAGCTCTTTAATAATGTTTGAATAATAAATGTGGAACTATTCATCCCCGACTTCTCCAAAACTCCCAAATTAAACTTGCTGTATGCATTACAAGAGTCTGGAGGAGGAAATATTCTATGACTTGATGCTCAAATATTACCATGTGTGCAGCTTATTTTGTCAATACTGTGATTCCCGCACCATTCTCTGAATTTCAGCGTGGGAGTGGAAGCTGGAGCTGCTGCAATCAGAGGGGAAGCATAAAAGTGGACGAGAGGACAAGTAATTAGCAAAGCTCTCAAGCAGTCCGTTCCACATCGTAACATCCTTTCTGTCTCCATCAACATCCTTCAATATTTAATTTCCCTAGGTCAAACGTGGCAAGGTTGCTGCATTACGCTATAGCCAGAAGGGGAAAATTTAATGATGCCACTCCAGAAAAGGCTGACAGATGCCATTTTGGCAAAGTCACGATTAACTTTTGCCATGTACTTGAAATCAAGCACCGTACTCTACAAGTCCATCTCCATCCCCTCGCCCCTCATCTCGGGCTCTTGTTTTGACAACACGCCAGATAGCTGCTTTAGCAAGGCACACCGAAAACATGCAAGTCCCTTGAATTCTCACCTTGAAATCATCAGGAATGAGGAGTTTTGACGTCCTTAAAAAATTCAAGATATATCTGAACATCTGCCCATCTCTGTCGATGAAATAATGCTGCTTGAGACTGTCGAGGACAATGGGCTCCGTGCCATCGAAAAGCCGGCCAATTCTGCAGAGGAAACAAGAGGTGAGTGGCAGGGTAAGACCAAGCTTGGCTCAGCTCAAACAACCCGATGCTGCAAAAGCCCCTCATGCCGGCTTCACCAAAGCAGCTCCGTGGCTCCACTTTGTAAGGAAAGGGCTGTTGTCAAACCATTATTTAAGCTGCAGATTTTCCAGCACAGCCTCAGAAACTTTAAAGCAGTACAGCTGGGCAGGTGGAGGGGAAGCAGCTGAGACAGGAGCCTCTCACATCAGCTCACTGCCCAAATCCGTATCTCATGATACCATGCCCCTTTGATTATTTTGGACACCCTTATTGATAGCCCCCATCAGCAGACTCCATTCTCCCAGATGCACCGACCCCCTTGATTTACTCCAGTCCGCTTTCTGGGGGACTGCATGGTGAACCTGCTTTAGCTCGGAAATGGCACTTGGGAGATGTTTCTTTCCTCGGTTGTTTGCCTGGGTTTTGATTGGTTTTAAACCCAGATCATTTTTTGGATGTCATTTACTGCCACCAACACTCCGACAGGCACAGCTGAGGGAGCAGTACATTGCGGGAATAAGTAGCTGGGAATACAAAAGTTATCACATTTCAATGCGAGATAATGATTTCACAGTAAAAATTAATGGTTTGTGGCAGGTATCAATTAGTGCACTTCTAGATAATCAGGAAAAAAATGCCTCAGATTTTAGAGACCACCCACTGACCAACAGAGCCACGTGGCCACCTACAGAGACTCTGCTTGCCAACAGTTCTTGCAACACGAACTGCTGGACACACACATTTTCCAGATCGGTGCCCCACAAACCTGCATACTTTAGAGTAGCAGAAAGGGCTGAAAACTGAACAAAACCCCCACCCGAGCAACACAAAATACGTGTTGTGGTTTTGCGCGTTTGCAAAACCCTCCTGAGTCACTGGTGGTTTCCCAATGAAATCAGCAGGAGTGACTGGTCGGTTTGATTTTGGGTGCCTGTTTATAACGTCTCTACGTGCAGTGTTGTTTTTCATTCTTTCCAACACCAGAACCACAAACAAAATGGTCTTGAAATAGCTCATTTGCGATACGTCACACGGACAGTCTGTGGCTTCAGAGCCCTCTTACAACCTGTTACATTCTGCAACACTCTGCACATGCTGCATTTTCATTATTTTAACAAAAAGGCTCATTCGTGTGTATTTTTTGTCCCAGTATAACCAATCTGGTTTGGGAACTAGCAGAGTAAAACGCCTGCAGGTTCCTGAAGAGCTTGCAATAGTATCACCAGATATCAGCATTGAGCGAGGGGACCAACAGGCACTTTTGTTCCCTGTTCACACTCAGTTTGTGGTGTAGCGAAGGCCCAGCTCTGTCTTCTCACAAAAAGGACAGAACGAGCACAAAGAACAGTCATGGCACACTATTTTTGTTTTAAAAGAAGTGAAGAAATAACCACACTCCCTCCACCCCCCCGTAGAAGAAAAGCCACCAAAACCTCAGAAGCGATCAGCCCTCCTGGCTGCATGAAGCAGCACAGACTGAGAGATGCCCCCATCCATCAGCAGCAGAAGGGGGATCTCCACAGAAGGTTTAAGAGGCGAAAGACAGAAGCGGGTCCCAAAGTGAGGGAGACAGCAGGGCCTGCAGCGGGCTCTCTGGGAACCGCAGAGGGATGGATCTCCAGGTGAGCACACACTGCATTGCATCCACAGCCATACACGCCTTCCCTTTCAAAATGCCATAAACAACCCAAAAGGATTTTGAAGTGATGTCTGCGCCAGCAGCATGAACCTCGGTAGAACACCCAGTAACCAGCCACGAACAGAATACAAGCCTCATCTATTCTTCCGCACTAGCCAGAAGAGGTGAAGACCAGGAAAGACAAAAACCCCATTAACCTCAAATGGCCATTTACAATTCCGTAGGAAATGCCTGAATCAATTCAAGGTGAGTGAAATCTGTAATGTATAAGGAATTCAATATATTTCGCAGAATGATCAAGTACAAAATATTGTTTCCAAAGCCATCCCTTAGAACAATTCAAGTTTTCTTCCTCTGATACTTGTTACTGCCTGCCCTGCTGCTCAAAATTTAAGCTGTGACAGGCCATATAATACAGGTTCCTGTTCACTAGGTGGATGAGCAACATTTATGTCTAATATGGATGCACTCAGCATTTAGAATTAATTTTCCCCTACACTTAAGCATGTCATCTTGGAATGTATCATGGAATTCACACACAAAACATATATATTTGGCCAAGTCAGTCATTACTGAAATGTATAATGTTAATTGGTTTCTGCAGCATTTCCCTCGTTCTAAATTACTACTATAATTACACATTTTAAACCTCTGGGCTTTTTGTCTTCATTTTTATTAATTGTTTAGGAGAAGAACAAGATAGTATCAGAGGATGGAGCCTTCTGACAAAAACCATAACGCTGAGAGAGTGCACAACCATCGGGAGTGCTGCCTGGGACCTGAAAGGCTTTGGGTCTGGGCTGGAAGAGTTAACAGAAAGAGCCTCTTTAGGGCCCTGCTGCTTTGCAGCAGTAGAAAACCCCAAGGAATGGCAAAGTCCCAGTTCCCCTGCATCTCCCCCCAGGATCACTTCGCAAGACACAACTGCGCTTTCACATGTTAAAACAGCTTTGGATAGGCAGACCCCCAGCAGAGAGACTTCTGCAAACAAAATTAAAGCATTTTCCTTTTCAGATGGAAAAAAAACCCCAAAACCACAACACAGATTCCAGGTTCCTACATATGGCCTCCAGGTAAAGATTTGAGATAATATGGGACTCAAACCTGGTGGGGGTCCTTCTCCTAAGCTGCATTTGCTACATCCATCAGGAGAGGAGACTGGGCTATCACAGAACAACCACCGCCTTCACTCTCCAAGCCTCCCCCTGCACTTTTGGGTTCCTGGAAGCACAGCAGCAAGCTCTCTGCCATGCCTCGCTTGGCAACTTTTCTATGCCATACGATTGGAGTAACCACCCTCCATGTCATCTACAGCCCCGCTATTGCTCTTGCTTAGTCTAACATTGCATTTACAAATGCTTAAGAGACATCAAGCTGCTGGCACGAGATGAGACTTAAGTCATGTTGATTATAATTTCATTTCCCAAGAAAACCTGGAAGATGTTTTTCCCCCATCTCCTTCTTGACGACATTGGCCAATGATTGGCAAAGATAATTTTCTGTTTTAAAAAATGGCAAGTACGTGACAGCTGAATGGATTTCCAAACAGAAAGCGCTTTGAAGAAGACTTGCAAAATAAGCTGATAATTATATGCAGAATTAGCCAAATATCAAGGGTAAAGGATAAAAAACTGTAGTCCATTTACAAGAAAATGAACTTCTGAAATATTTAATTAAAACTAACAGGCTGGAATTTTCTGTATATTAGGAAAATTAATGTCCCATGGGTTGAATGTGCGACCTCCAATGGGTAATAATTAATGTCTGTGGCTTTAAGTATCATATTCCACTGTCAGAAATCGAATGCTTCAAGGGTTGAAAATATAACCAGTGGAAAACTCAGCTTCCATCGGAGAATTTGGGTTTACTTTAAGGACACAAAACAGGTACAGCTGCAAGCCTGGTTTTAGGGAGAAAACAACTGGATATGGAAGAGATCAAAGTTTTACTTCCCTAAAATACTGTAGCGATCCTTTTCTCCACAGACCAGCGCTCCCCACAGCAGCATTTCTACACCAAAAAACTATCGCAGGAAGATGACATCGCTTACAGGATTTTTCAAATGATTCAGAAGCAAGTCGTGTTCCTCAAGTATAAAAATACACTTGGTCTGAAGCACAACTGTACACACCGTGTAAGTGTTTATAACCTCGCACTCTCAGTGTATAAATATTTATAGATATTATTATACACATGGAGAAAAGGCTTCCCTTCAGTATATTCTGCCTCAGTTGAGAATGTGTGAAAGCAGGCCATAATTAGGAACAAGATGGCCAATATTAATTAAACCAGTCAACTGTTGCACAGCTTCCTCACCACTAAGAAAGATAACACGGTTCTGAAGATTGTTTTAGTGGCTTCAGTGGACAGAGTTAAAATTCTTCCCTTTTGTACAGGGATACAATAGACACGGTAAAGCTGCAAGCCTTGATCAAGTTTGTAAGCATGAAAAACATTGCACACTTTCAAACTAAGGTAGAAAGATACATCTTTTTATTTTTGTTTTCTCTCCAAGAAAACACAGATTCCTTATTATTGAATGCATTCAGTATATTACTTTTCATACTATTGTCATTATCAGAGGGCACTACAAAGCCTAGCTGAAAATCTTTTGCAATAAACTATTTTGCAGAGTTCTAAGCTGTCAGCTTTCCCTGCTCTCCGTCTCTTTTGCAGAACAGGGAAAAAGGAGGAAAACTCTTCGTGTGAAATCCTTTTAATAACCTGGCAGAGGGAACTGCGCAGCAGGAGGAGCATCGGCAATGCCCTGGCGCCCGCAATCCTGTGCCAATGGTGAGGCAAGTAACTGCCTGAGACTCCACCAAGGCTGGATATTCAGTGGCTGGCAAGGGGCAAAGCACTCACAAAAACACATCTCTCTCCCTCTAATAATGAATGACAAGGCGAAGAAAAAGCATTTTAGTCGAAATCTTACTCACCCAGTTGGAGTCACTGCTGCGAAGTGATTAGGGGTTTGGCCCTTCAAAGGATAAGTGAATGCAAGTTTTATTGTCAAATCATTATATTTATGTGGCTAATGGGAATGCCTACTTAACACTCTGGGCTGTGCGAAGAGTGAGCAGGAACAGGCTTTTACTTTTTTCTTTTCTCTGCAACTTTTTAGTCCACGTTGTCGTTATTAATTTCTTTTCATTTTCTTTTGCTGAGTGCTCAAAGGCAATTTGCATAAGAGCCCATTATAAATTAGATCTGTTTAATGGCACACTCATCTCATGGCTATTTAATTTTACTTCCTCATATGTCTAAATGATATAATTTTGCACTGTCCCCTAGCAGCTAGTACACTTGAAGAGGTATCCACGCTGGGGAGAACTCCGATCCTACCCAAGCAGAGAGTAATGAGCTTTCTATTCTTTTTTCAGAGGGTCTTCTGTCACTTTAACAGTAACAATCTATTCTCCCTTATTGAACACCTCATGTCATTTGGATCCACAGCAGCTGAATACCTAGCAATCTTTATAACTCAGCATAACAAAAGTTGGCTCATAAACATGATATAACAGAATACATTTGCAATTTTCAGGAACGTATATTATGAAAGCTGCATTTTAACCAAAACCCCTGTTGTAATCTCTTGCTCTCAGTGCTATTATAATTTGTTCTTATCTCTTCCTCCTTACATTTAATTTAAGGTTTCATGTCCATGAGTCTCAGGAATTTTCTTGGCACTGACAGTTCCTACATTATCAGAAGAGGCATGAAGACAATGATTATAAAGCAAAGGTAACAAGGGAAAAACGTATTAAAACCTAAAATCTCATTAAACCTTCTATAGCAAAGGTATTTATACAGGAGCCAAAATGACAGAGCAAGAAGGATGTACAGGAGGAGGTATTAAAACACCAGTTCTTATGAGATTTAAAAGAAAATGTAATACCACATCTTAAAGAACAGATAAATCCCAGATACTGAGTAGAAGGATGTCAAGCCTTTGTGCAAATATTTGCTAGAGATTAAAGAACTGAATCATTTGCATGGGGATAATTTCAAACATCTGCAGATTGTTATTGGAGCACGGAAGCAAAAGAAAAGGCAAGGGCAAGCTCAGAGGGCTAATAAAACATTTAGAAGAAATCGAGATAGACAAGGTGTAGTGAATAGTCCTAAACGTAAAGTATGTGAGGAACAGACGGGAAGGATCTGAAATGAGTGAGGTGGTATCATCATGGAATGCGTCATAGGAAAACAAAAAAAAAAAGCATGGGATTTGCTATAACTTGCCTGATCAGAGGCAGCACCAGCAGCAGAGATGAAAGCACATCAGAGGTATTACAAAATGAACTAATAGTCCTTGGACCTAACCCACATGGACAAACTGACACATGGAAAAGAATACGTTGCACAACACCATGTTGTCGTGTGGCAGGAATGAGAGCTGCACGAGAGCGATCTACGGCTTTCTATGCCATATATACGTCTATGGAGATGATGAGATGTGTAACAAAATGACAGCTTAATAAAAGAGCATATGTGGGTCACAGGAAACACTGGAGTCATTTAAGAAATAGATGGTTAAAGCTCCAGAAGTCAGTAGCAACACCCGAATCTCCGTTTGCCTGAAAAGGGAGTTTTTCCAAGAAAAATGAAAACTTGTATTTTGCCTGCTGAACAGGTGATCCAGCTACTTACAAGATTCACATCAGAAGTAATAATTACACGATGAAACAGAGCTAATATAGTAACCTTCACAATGTACATAACATATTGGTCAACAGCCTTATGGTGGGCGCGGGGTGCCCAAACGTCCAGCAGAAGTAGGCCCAAAAATGTAGGCTCTGTCACAGCCTTCTTCTGCGGTGTACAAACCCCCAATTCCCAAACTCATTATTTACCCAGACCTAAATGGCACTTTTAGAAATGCTGACAGGTTAGAAAATAAAGGGATAAATAGTTGAGATGGGACGTCAAGAGCTAGTGACTCACAGCCAGAACACTGTACATGTGGGCAGATGGAAACCATCTCTCACATCGCACGATGGCAGCAGGGGCGAGGCCAGGAGAGCACTGTCCCCAGACTGGGGATGATGGACCAGGGAGTTTCTGTTTACTATGTGCCTCCTCTCTCTGCTCTGGTAAACCGAAGAGATACAGACAGATATGAGGAACAGGCTGCAACCCAAATCTGCATCTTTTCACACAAGGCTGGGCAGGTGTTTTTTAAAAGTAATTTCAATTTGACGGCAGCCAAACCTCCTGAACCTCTAGGTTGCATTAACAGGCTTCAGATGTGGCTGACAGGG
This sequence comes from Todus mexicanus, assembly GCA_013389965.1. Classification (NCBI taxonomy): domain Eukaryota; kingdom Metazoa; phylum Chordata; class Aves; order Coraciiformes; family Todidae; genus Todus; species Todus mexicanus. The sequence goes on along the minus strand of WEIS01055337.1, from coordinate 7,785 downwards.
TTCTGTCGTCTGATCTCCAGCTGCTCCTCCATCCCAAACCAGGATCCTCATGCCCACAGTCCCCATCGCTTTTGACAAAGCGGTATTCCACCAGACACTGAAGTTGCTGACGCTTCCCAACACATTGAGCCTACCCCTGACTCTCACAGTTTCACGTCTCCAGATACCAAACATTCCCTCAAGCTCTTTTGCTACTGTACACACCCATCTCCAGAAAACGGAAGTCTTGCAATACCCAAATAGGTTGTTCCTTCAGCCAAACCACTATCTGCAGAGAGGTACCACAGCCCCTCTCTTCTTCTAGGACCCTGAGACATCTCTCTGACTGGCCATTTCTGATCAACCCACCCTACACGCCAAGCCAAGAAGACTTGGAGCAGGGGAGGAGGCTGCAAAATACCTGCTGTTGTCCCTCTCATCATGAAAGGCATTTTGCCTCTGCCATTTGTGAGGACATCAGGCAATGAGCAGCTACACGCAGTGGCTCACCTGCATGTCCGCTGCTCCGCAGCCACCGCTTGACCACCAGTATTTTATGTTTTCCAATGCCATCTCTCCTTGCTCTTTTATTTTTCAGGCTCGCACGTGCAGTACGTATACCGAAGAGCTGACTGCAAGCTTTTAAGCCCTACATCTCCTACAATGTCTGGTATCTCGCAAATAAGTCCTTAAAAACTTTTTAGTTTTCCAGAGCATATCAAACCCACTTTGCCTAAAATCATTTAAACCAATGAAATGTTAAATCCATTTTTCATGCAAATACTTTTTCCATCTCTGTTTTTTGTAACCAAGTTTTCTTGGCAATGATAACATTTCACAGAAAAAATTAACAAATATTCTCTTTGCTTGCCAAGATAATTTTACTAAGCTTGAATCCGATTTCATTGAGGTACATTATTTATGTTTTATCTTGAGGGAAGCTGCCTATTAAGTTAGTAGCAACCGTGTCCTTTTGCTCATGATACGGTTATTACCAAGTTATCATGAGTACCTTTAAGTTATTAGGGTGCAATGGCAAATTAAGTACTTTGCGTCATAATTAGCTAATAACTTTTGAATTGTATTTTAATCATGTTTAAGATGGTCAGGTTTGCTGTAAGTACAGATAATGGAGGACAGGAGAGTGTTTATCGTTCAATACCAAAAGCCAGAAATTAGCTAAATGGGTGGATGCACAACATCCCAAAGGCCATGATAATCCATATATTCAGAACACTGAACCCCTTTGCAGGCAGCAGTGTAAAAAAGTAGAACTCGTGTCTTGGGATCACGCTAAAGTAAAAAGCAAAAATATATTAGCTCCAACTTACTATCCTTTGAGCCTGTCAATTTTTCTTAAAAAATACATGTTAGCAACAGCCATCTTCAAACCCCTATCAATAAACCTGTAATGGCAAATTCCACAAAGAGAGCTCTGCTAAAGCAACTTAGGAAGAGGGACCAGAGCATTTCCTTTTCAAAAATTCGGATGTTGAAGAAAACCCAAACAACCAACAAAAAGCCCTTCTCAGAACAGGGGAAATTCTTTTGATGTATTCCTTCATACATCGTTTGCCCCTCAGCTCTCATGAATTTCATTCAAATCACTGTTAGCTCTCAGTATTTCCTCCGTACCCTCGAGAGGACTCAGCATCAAAATGCCACGTACGAAATTAGGAAACACTCTTAAGATTCTCCATTAAATCCCTTAGAAAAGCAGGAGCAAAGTGAGTTGCGGATCCAAACCCAAGAGATAGCCCAGTGAAGTACACACATGCTGTGTGACCAGCACAATGGCATCACTCACTCTGCTCCATTCCAGGAATTTACTTGGGGAAACAGGCATCACTTTATACGCCTGGATCCTGCGCTTCTCTAAATGACAATCATTGCAATGAAACCATAAAGAGTCAAGCTTTCCAAGTTCTTCACAGCTCTGACGTGTTAGCGAGAAATCCCATCGATGTTGTTTTGTCGCTTTTTCCTCAGAGAGTAAGAACAACACGTTTCCATAGGCAGGACAGGAACACACTTGCCCTTTGCTTCACAAGAGTTGCACAAACTCCTCCTCAGTTACAGTCTATAAGGCAAGAGGTTCTACAACAAACCTCAGCCTGCTGTACGGGGGGACCTACGGGGACTGCTTCTCAAGAAAGAGGCCACTTCCACATTAAAGCCTGAGTAAAAGCTTCTCATACATGAACAACATTCAGAGAGAGAGAGTGCCTCTGAAATCTTTAGCGGCTTGCTATGGGGAGCCTGTGTTCCCAGAACACACATCACGCTCCAGAGCCTGGAACAGAACAAAGTACTCCCAAACTTCCTTGCTCCTCTGCTCTCAGTAAATACCCAGGAAAGTCACTTGAGAAGTTAGTAACATCCTCCTCAAGTGCAGTTCTCACAGAGGACAACAATTTGCTCCCGCTAGCTTCTGAAGCAGGAACCTGTAAAAGAGATTAACAGGTTTCAATCCTGCTGCTGAACTTGGTCTCGGACTGTCACAAGACAAATTTGTCACGGAGGGTGGAAAGGATGTTCAGTCTGCTTTTTTAAAGCCCTAAAAGAATAAACAAAAGGGAAAAAAAAACCCAAACAAACAAGCCCACACATATAAAGAACGTTATTAAAGTAGTCAAAATAAAGCGTCACGAGTTACGTCAAAAAGTAGAGATGATCCTGCAGTTTTCATTTGCAAACCACCCTCTGCATGAAGCACTTCAAACTTGGTCTTTCACGATCTGCTGCTTTCCCACAGCACCCTCATTTCAGTGCACCAGCTAGGGGTAAGCCAGGGTTGTACAGAGTAGCAGACTGCTGCCATGGGACCCCTTCTTCATCTGTTGGAGGAGCAGGAGAAGGTCTAAGGGATGAGGAAGAGAACACAGGTAAGATAGATGGGGGCTGCCCTGGAGAACTGAACTCTGTCCAGGCGCACCCCAGATTTCCTGCGCAATGCTACCATTAAGCACACCTGCCTCATTTTTCTGAGCTCCTTTGAGTGAAGCAAGAAGGCACTAGACTAAGGAATGCTGCAAAGAAAGCACACAAGAATGACGCTTCAGAACAGGATTCGAATAATACGCAGAAAATACAGCCCAAGGACACACACTGAACTGAAGCAGAACAGGAGATGCTTATGACCTGTTTAGTAATTAAGCACCACATTTCACTGTGCACAGCAGCAGGCAATCGTAGTCGAGATGCTCCTACAACGCCTACACCACAAAGATGACAAACTAAGGCCACTCTGGTTGCCCTAATAATGTTCTGTTCCTATAAAGCTGACTTTAATTGCGATGAGAGAAGCTGCAAGGCCAGCTACACAAAAACACATTTATTATATTTCTCTCAAACATTTGTGTTTTGCTTTACTCCTTAGCTCACCTGCTCACAGATTCCTCTGCCTAGGCTGAAAATGGTACTCCCAGGCTAACATCCTAGATGATAAATTCTTTGAGAAAGGCAGCCTAGATATCATGAGAGCATACACGACAGAGGCAACGAAGGTGTGCATGTTATGAGCACAGAATTTAGTATGGGAAACAAAGGACCATTACACTGCTTGTTTTGACTAACTCTAACTTATATACATTACAATTACATTGCTGTGATTCCTAGTGTGGACACACAAATGTGCCTACATAGAGAGATGTGTTTATACCTGTATAACTCATTCCCATACATTTACATGTTTAACTGCTTCCACACTAGAGGTTGGAATGATTTAAGCACTTCAGTTACTAGGAAAATCACACCATTAACCAAATCAGTTCATAGAAAATCTGTGTGCTAATCAGTTAAGAGGACAGGAAAGTCCACCTGAAACATCGTAGATGGTGGCTCTGAGCAATAAATAATGCTTAATGCATAGGTTAGAAATGCTGAAGCCACACCTGCACATTCTGCTGGTGGTAGGGGTGATAAAAACCACACAGATAACATTATTTCCATTGACAAACTTTACATACACAAAACAGTGGCTTTATTGTTTATTAAATTAGGTGCTGTCATGGTGTAATCATCCCTGCAGCCATACCAAACCTGGCAGGATGTATTTCTGTAGAGGAAGTAGAGAGAGAAGGAAGGATGAAAACCGAGATACAGCACAGATGCAATATAGCCCCATAAATAGTGATGTAAGGAATCACTAACACACGTAGATGAAAACAGACGCTATGATTGAAGCCAGTGAAATCCTCAAAAATACCACATGACAAAACTCCATGTTACGCCACGGTGCCTTTAATACGCAACAGCCAGGACGTGATTCAGCTGCTGAAATCCAGGTGTTTGGGGCCACTTGATATGCTCTAAGGTATCTCTGGGACTTCCAAAGGGCTGGGGGATGGCACAGGGACATTACTGCAGCCTCATGCTCTCCTGGAGCAGCCACAGGAGTCCAGGCAGGAGCTGTGCACAGGTACTACCAGCCCATGCTAGGCAAACATATCCAACTCACAAAATGATCCGCAGCTAACTGTACTGAGACCCATATATTAAACAAAGTCTAACACTATTCTTCCTAGATACTCATTTCGATAGAAAAATCAGGCTTCATTAAATATAAAAAATGTATATGATAGGAAATTGTGAGCAATAGTTTGTGACGTTCCTAAAATCTGTAGGAATTTGTAACGGTTAATTTAAGTGCTATTTTACTTTGTAATTCAGGTTACTCTCACAGAGGGAAGCTCACTGTCTTAGTGTCTTCCTGAGATGCAGCTTTACCAGAGTAAATACAGAAGAGCCTCATCCAAAGCCCTATTACACTGCAAGCGTGTTCAGGATCCCTATTTCCTAAATGCAGGCAGTCAGCCTCAAATATTTGAGCAGGGCGTTGAAGCGAGTTAACTCTAGGATCAAGCTGCAGCCAAAGGACAGACACATATGGAGGGCAGCCCAGCACACCTACGTGGGACTGGATCTCGTTCCATGTGTGCCTTGTGCACCGCTGCGCTGGTGATCATGCAGCTGAAACATCACGACAGCTCTGCCATGTAGCAACTAATAAATTCTGCATGCAGGCAAACAAGAGGCAAACGATCTGTGAAGAAACAGTCAAATAAGCATAACTCCATCAGTTTGGAGGATTTACAATAGTGAGGATAAATATCTTACGCCTGTTGCGACTTTCCTGGTAGAAACCAGCACAATCCAACAGCCAGAATTTCCTTGTGGCAATTCCAGGCTGCTAATAAACAGTAAGTTGCCTGCCAAGATGAGCACTGCCTTTAAACTAGCAGAAAGATGATCATAGAGCAGCGCTACTGCTCAAGTCTGTATGTTTTCTTTTTTCTGTTTTCCTTTTTTTTCATTCACTTAACATTGAAGCCTTTCTCTAAAAAGACAGAATCAAATTTAACTACACTTGGACTTAAAGACAAAAACGGGGCGGGGGAATAGTACCATTATCTAAGGGTCTTTCCACACCGCACCTGCCCTTGGTCCCAGACACCGGGTACCACTGCACAACTCTCCTTTCAATAGATTAAATCGCAGCTTGAGCTAATACTGAAAACCCCCCATGATCAACAACCAAGACAGGTATGTATGCCAAAAGGCTGCGAGTCCCTTACAAACAAGAAGGAAAAAAGCTAATGATTTAGTGAGAAACATCCCAAAATTTCCAAACTACAGTTTTTTAGAATAATGCAAGTTCCAACACGGGCATTTTCAGGGACAGAAAACAGTTTCAACAAGTCCTCCTCCTTTCTGTGCTTGCTGAAAGTGAAACATGTTACAACAACCTTGCATTACCCCCTCCACTTGTGTAGCTAGTTAATACCGATACTTTTTCCTCTGTATCTCAATGCAATAAAATTTTAATTTAGCAGAAATCCAGGTGTTTTGGTAGATTTCTGATATATTTCTTTCTTGCATCACCACAGGCACAGATATAATTGTTTTCTACTATCTTTACAGGAGATCTACAGAACCACATTATCAAAAAGTACGGAAGCCTGAAAATAGTTCAGGGTAATCAAGAGCGGCAGTTTCATCAAAGCTCTCTGGAACTGCTGGTGTTACAATAAACAGTTTGGGGCACTAGGAAGATTCTGAATATTTTGCATTACCTTCCTAAAAAAACTACTTTTTGAGAGTTTAGAGGCATGCAGAAACCAATTAACACAGTGAAAGGAAGGTGTCTGGCGAAAGATAACGTCTTAAAACAATCAACTCTGACTATGGAGCCAGACCATCAGTCGATATTCTCTTGCTAACCACCACAGGCACAGAAGGTTGCGTTTGTATTAACTAAGCAGTCCCGTGATGGAAACCCATGGTGCAGTCCTTGGCCATCCACTTTTGCACGGCTTTTCTTCCCCCCGCAAGACACTTGCCAAAAGAAAAAATCCCAGGAGGCAAAAGCAGTTGTGCCCAGTTGTGGAGCAGAAGGCAGAGCCTTCTGCTGAGCACCAGCTTTATGATGGGTTTTAACAGGAAGGAGAAGGCACCTGAGGTCAGACTGAGCTCTCTAATATTACCATTGATACTGCAGCGATACAGCCAGTAGAAAAGCAGCAAGACAGCAGAGTTTTATTTGCAGCTGTCCATCAGATGCTTGCCCCAAGCCCTACTGCTCACCAGTTGTGCCCATAAGCCCCATTCCATCCCTGCATCCAGCAGCCTATGCAGAGCTCCAGTTGCAGTGGCTGGCAGCACCACAAGCACACAAATGATCTGCTGCCTCGTGATTGCCACCAGGCACTCCCTACCTGCGTTTCTGTTAAAAGACCTCTGGCAGGCATACGGCCCAGGGATTCACATGGCTGTAAGGAAGGAGGGAGCCTGCCATCTACACCAACAGTGTAAAGGCAGTTAGCGACGGCTTTCGGTGAGAAGTGTTGGCTAAGATCATAGAAGTGTTCTGGTTGGAAGAGACCTTCAAGATCAACAACTCAAACTGTTAACTCAGCACTGCCAGGTCACCACTAAACCACGTACCTAAGACTTGAGCCTCACAACAGGCTGTAAAAAGGAATGGGTATTTCTCCACTCTGCTTCGAGGCCTGGTTGATCTTCATGGAAAATCCTCTGCTAAACAAGACCAGGGGGTAGAGAAACAGCCAGTGTATGACCGTGGACAGCAGCTCAGGCTTCTTTGCAGGATCAAAGTCAGAAAATACATGTTTGCTCCTTAGAGTCTGTGAGCACAGGCAAAACTGAATTCCACATCTGATTTCGGGAGCACATCACTGGCTTATTATTTATTATCAGCAGACAGTTATACGAGACAAAGAAGAGGTTTCACCTCAACCTCTGAAGCAGAGCAAGCTGACAGGAATGCATTCCTGCCAGCTGAACCATGCAGAGTCACTTCTTACCAGGAGGACTGGCACCACCCACTCTCCCACTCCGCTCCCTCACCGCTGCAAGTGTTTTGTTACTACGGTAGAATAATATTAGGACAGCAATGGGGAAAATAAACTCTCTCTGCTATGATGGATGTGCCCTCATTTCAGACACATTTAGTCAGCAACATGCTACAACAAACTTGACCTTTATCAGGACTAGATTTCACTGACTGTTTTTTTCAGGACCTCACCCCATTTATTTTGTTCTCTGTGCAGCCTCTGCAATTTCCAGCTGATAGAGCTTTCATCACCGCTCACCTTTCCCAGCAGAAGCTTGCTGCGAAGAAAAATATCCAGGCGTGCAAGGCCAAGGGACAGAGTCCTTCCTAACACCCTTTATAGCAACAGGAAGGGCCCTTTGAAGACACGCTCTCAGAGAAGCTGCAGCCAAGCTGTCCCCAAAGGGAACTGTCTGGCACACCTCAGCAGAGCTTCTGCAGGCTCAGGGACA